>CM042017.1:71288568-71558568 GCA_023525715.1 Cichorium intybus | reverse complement strand
AAAAATATATTTTTGTATGTGACTATCACTGAAATAAGATGAACTGTTTTTATCTAATAAATATTATCAGTTTATTTCAGATTGCATGAATTCAAGATCAAAAACAAAGATGAATCAAGACCCGAGAAACTTTGAGAAAATAACCAAACCTGAGGAAGTAATGCTACGAACCAAAGAGCAAAATACAAAATATCACACTGCTACAGCAATCACGACGCGACAGACACTGTGGTCGCGATGAGAAGAGAAGCAAGGCAGAAGACCAAACTTCTACAGCGATCGCGACGCGACGAAGGACATGGTCGCGACGCGAAGGCTCCAACGCGACACCACCAACTTTCTAATCGCGAGACTACCAACCCAACGCACTAACCAGTGGCCGACCAAAAGCACTCGACAGACGCATCTTCACGACGCGACGGACCATATGGTCGCGACGCGATGCCTGTGTTCAGTGACTATAAATAAGAAGCAAATCTCTTGCCATTCTTTACACACTACCATATCCACAACATCAACCAAGCACCTTACACTCTTACCCACGACCAAACACATCAAGACACTCAAATTTCTAAACTTGTCAACAAGAACAAAACCATGTAACCGCAAGAAACTAAACCTCCTCCTGACACCAAACCCATACAGCACCTATACAACTACAATACACACACTCAAGCAAACCCACGTCCAAACCAACACAAAAACCGAAGAAATACCATTCAGCAAGAAAAGCCAAGCAAAGAACAAGAATCGACACTTCAAAGAGAATCGCCATCTTCATTTGCTATCGATAAGTTCTTTTGAAATTATAATTCCAATAATTTACCTGAGCCGTTATTGATTTATTTAAACTGTTATAAATCAATTGTACTAAATTCCAAGACATACAAATTGAACCAAGACAACGAAAACATATGTGGACTGTATTTAACCGAGACATCTAACTATCTAACCTCTAACTTCTAACTTCTAACCTTTTTATTTATTGTAAAAACATTTTATCGTTGATAATGGCGTTTATTACATCTAACCTCTAACTTCTAACATTTACTTTATTTACCGCTTTCTGTCTATTTAAATACTGTCTAGTTTAGATTTACCGTTTTATTTTATTCCGCAACTCTTATTTATTCCGCATATTATAGATAAAATACATATCTGTCACACAGTAATAGGCTTAAAAACCTTATTCGTGGAGATCAGTCATCGTATTCTCAACAATTGGTATCAGAGCTTGTGTGATTTAATCTGAAATTTTTGTCGAAAACTTTTGTGTAGCGTTTTTATAAACCACCAATAAGTTTCCTTTAAAAATTTCATCTTAATATCACTTGTTCAACAAAAAAAATTAAAAATATTAAAAAAAAAAAAAACATTTAATAATTACTTGTATGATTTATTTTGAAAATTTTTGTCGAAAACTTTTGTGTAGCGTTTTTATAAACCACCAATAAGTTTTCTTTAAAAATTTCATTTTAACATCACATTTTCGTTAAAAAAAAATGTCTTCCGCAAACTACTCAAACATAAATTCTGTATCTATTGCTAACATTATAGGTTCAGGTACTCGAGCACCCATTCTTATTCCCGAAGAATATAAATCATGGGTAGGTCGTATGAATCTTCATCTCAACTCTATAAGTGAAGACGTGTGGAAATGTGTAGACGGATCTCTACCAGATAACATGACCTCTCTTACGAGTAACTTAGATATACTAAATGAAAGGAAGAAACTTGAACTTCAAGCCAAAAAGGAGCTTGTGTTTGGAATACCCCACAGTATTCTAAGCCAGATGAATGATATAATCCTTTTAACTGCAAACCAAATTTGGCAAACTTTGAAAAACCGTTTTGAAGGAAATGAGAGAATCATTGGAAACAAGAAAACATCTGTTTTAAACGAATTTGACAACTTCAAAATGTTTTCACATGAGACCATCCATGATGCTCATGACAGGTTCAATCTCATTACCATCAAAATGAATAATTTAGGCATCAAAAAGTCACAGCATGAGATAAACCTCAAATTTTTAAACAACTTTTATGAAAGCTGGAAAATGGTCAAACTCATCATTCAGGGAAATCCGACAATTCATACTGAATCTTTGTACAATCTGTACGGAGAATTACAATCGTATGAATTCTCGATTGACCCACCAACGTCTACTTCTTTTGGAGGACCACTTGCTTTGTTGTCAACATCCTCTCAAAACCAAACACATTTTCATGATCAAAGTCAAATTGATTTAAATCAAAACCAAGCTTTTTCAAGTAATTCTTGTGACTTGTCTGATCCAAATAATGAAGCTGATTACCAACAATTGTGCGCTTTGGTAGCAAACACTAATCTCGAAAGATTTTTGCCACATCATAATCAATCAAACTTCAGACCAAATTTTCAACAAA
The DNA here is from genome assembly GCA_023525715.1 of Cichorium intybus. Classification (NCBI taxonomy): domain Eukaryota; kingdom Viridiplantae; phylum Streptophyta; class Magnoliopsida; order Asterales; family Asteraceae; genus Cichorium; species Cichorium intybus. The sequence goes on along the minus strand of CM042017.1, from coordinate 71,556,162 downwards.
GATCCACTTTTGGACAAAACTTTCAGAATCGCGGTTTTCAAAATAATAACAACTTTTATAATAACCAAAGTTCTGGATTTCAGCAAAATCATTCAAAACCATCTCAACAGAAACAAACTCAAACATCTGAAAGACCACCCGTTAAAAGCCAAAAGGCTGACAATAACGATGATGATGATGATGCAATCATTTGTCACAAATGCAAAGGACTAAATCATTATGCCCGAGATTGTCGAGCCAAAGTCAAGGTCAAAGACTCAGCCTACTATGCTCAAAAAGCCGAAGAGCTGAAGAAACAAGAACAAAAAGCAAAGCAAAAAGCTTTGATGGCATTTCACGAACCTAGCGTGGAATACTGGCCAACTTCTGATGATGAAACAGATACTGAACCAGCTCAGTCAAACTTCTGCTTCATGGCTGACAATGAACCAACAACAAGAGCTCCATATGTCATCGATCAGGTATGGTCTATGATCTCAGAACTTGGTCTTTCAAGAACACCATTTGAGTCCCACATGACTAAGATTGAGAACAGTCTAAAAGCTGATCTCAGACTGTATCATGACACAATAGTCAAATCTGATATCTACAAATCTGAATTACAAACCTTGCAACTCAGATTTGGAGAATCTACAAGGACTAGAGACAAACTTGAAAGAGACATTGAACGAAAATCTGAAGAAAATAATCACATCCTAGAACAATTAAATGAAGCTCTAAAACAAAAAAGGGACTTAGAAATAAAAAATCAATCTGTTATTTCATCTGAAATAAAAGATACCTTAGAAAAGGAAGTCCTTCAGTTAAAACAAAAAGTTCAAGACTTGACTGACAAAAACACTAGTTTAATTCTAAAACTAGATGATTCTTCAAAGCAACTCAAATTTCTTGAATTCGAAAATCAAAGATTTCAAGGAAAACTGGATTCTATCAATATTGCCAGAAAATTGAGTGATGATGTTTTCACTAAAGCAAACAACTTAGGAACTGGCAAAATTGATACGAATTATAAACCGGGAATTGGAAGAGAATCTTTTGAAAATAAAGAGACTGAAAAGAAAAATGGGAAAATTTGTGAAAACTCTAAATCGCCTCTACCAGATTTCTTCTTATCTGCTATTGAGGACGATTCAGATGATGAAATAGTTATCAACTGCATCCCAGATGATATTTTTTTCAACAAGTCATTCAAAAGAGTTGTAAAATCTGAATCAGACTCTGCTAGTTCAGTAACTCATCAATTGAGATCTACTAAACTAACAAGGAATGATGGCACAATCAAACTTGAAAATTTCTTAAATGGAGAAAATTCTAATCATCAAAATGGTAGTACTTCTGTTTCAACTGTCTTTCCCTCTTTAAACTCAACCTTTATTGGAAAGAACAATCTGGGACAAAAGTATTCAAAGAAACAACAGACAAATAAACAACCCATTCAAGCTGTTTTTAAACCAAAAGAACAAAGCAAGCCCATTGTTTTCAAAGAAAAACCTTTGAAACCAAGCGCTGTGCCATAAAAACAAACCTTTAATCCAAAACAAAAACCTTTTCAAAAACCAATTCAAAATCGCTTTCAAGAGATAAACTTCAATCTCTCAAGGAACTTTCAGAAACCATCATTTCACCAAATTCCATTCCATCATCAAAGTGTTTTCCAAAACCATTCAGATCCTAGATACAAAGAAAGGTTATCAAACAGATCTTCACATATAGGATACTTTTCACAAAACCAGAAATCATTTCAAATGACAGGTTTTCAAAAGCAAATCTCACTTTGGGAAAATCTAATAAATCAAATTAAACCTCAACCATTCCGTCCAATCAACAAAAACTACAATGATTCCAAATTATCAAAAACCATTAACAAATCAGGACCCACCATGGTTTGGGTACCTAAAATTTCTGTCTAATTGCAGGCATTTTGTGCTGGAGAGCCCAAGGATGGTACATGGTATATCGATTGTGGCTGCTCCAAGCATATGACAGGAAACCAGAGCTTTCTACGAGACTTCAAACCCACAGAATCCAAACAAGATGTGACTTTTGGAAATAACATGACTGCAAGAATCAAAGGTTATGGAAACATAACAAATGGTCACTTCACCATCAAGAAAGTAGCCTACGTTGACGGACTGAAACACAACCTAATCAGCGTATCACAACTTTGTGACAACAATCATGAAGTTCTTTTCACCAAACAACGAAGCATAATCACGGATGCCAAGACCAAAGCCATTCTAGTTAATTCTGATCGTCTAGGCAACATGTATCCACTAGATATGGACCTTATCTATGGAAAACCAGACATCTGTCTCTTGTCCAAAGCTTCTGCTGATATTAGTTGGTTGTGGCATCGTCGTCTTTCCCATCTCAACTTCGGCTACATCAACAAGTTGATTGCAAATGATCTTGTTCGCGGATTGCCACTCCTGAAACTTGATAATGAAACTCTTTGTGCAGCTTGTGAAGGAGGAAAACTGTCCAAATCCTCTCATAAAAGCATTCCTGAATCTAGTGTATCCGAACCACTAGAATTACTGCACATTGATCTTTGCGGCCCTGCAAAAACCCAAAGCATAAAAGGGAAGAAATACATCCTTGTTATTATTGATGATTACTCATGCTTTACTTGGGTTTTCTTTTTAAGGCTAAAGTCAGAAGCACCTGAAGAAATAATCAACTTCATCAAACAGATTGAATTAAAGCTCAAACGACCAGTTCGAAGAATACGAAGTGATAATGGTTTAGAGTTCAAAAATATAACTCTAGACTCATTTCTCAAAAACAAAGGCATCGAACACAACTTCTCAGCCCCTTACACTCCTCAACAAAACGGCGTTGTTGAAAGAAAGAACCGAACTCTGTGCGAAGCTGCAAGATCAATGCTCATCTTTGCTGATCTTCCACAATACTTCTGGGCAGAAGCAATAGCCACAGCTTGCTACACTCAAAATCGTTCTTTAATCCATAAACAACTTCATAAAACACCATATAAAGTCATTAACAACCGAAAACCAAACATCAAATTCTTTCATATTTTTGGTTGTCGATGCTTCATAAAGAATAACAAAGATCACCTTTCAAAATTTGAATCAAGATCAGACGAAGGAATTTTCCTTGGTTACTCTTTTACCTCAGCTGCTTATCGAGTACTGAACAAACGTACTAGAGTAATTGAAGAAAGTACCGATATTCATTTCGATGAATTTTATGTCAGAAAATTGGATCGTAAACATTTTGGTACTAAAATGATCGATAATATTTTTCAAAATCCAATTCAACAAATGCCTTCTACGGACATAGAAATTGATCTTGATTTACTTTTTGAACAACCCAAAACCGCTTATAATTCTGAGTTTCTAACATCTTCTACTATTCCTACAGGAAACTCTGATGCAGAAACTTCACAATCAAACCAAGAAAATGCAGATCAAGTTGAGGGGGAATTACCAACACTAAATCCCTCTTTGAACACTCCCAATCCACCAGTCCAAAATGATCCCAGTGCATCATCTATGGGGGAACCTTCTTTACCTCATTCTCACCCTATAATCCAAAAAGACATATCTGACAACAACCAAAATCTATTCCCAACAGAATCACCTGACCAAGAAGAACAATGGGACATAGAAACACCAATCGAAATACCTGAAAAAACTCGCCTAAACAAATGGACCAGAAATCATCCTGCAGAACAAATTATAGGAGATCTCAATTCTGGTATTCAAACAAGAGCCGCTACCTCAAATGAATGTTTATACGGAGCATTCTTATCCATGACTGAACCCAAAACCATCCATTCAGCTCTCAAAGATCCAGACTGGGTCAAAGCCATGCAAGAAGAACTAGCTGAATTCGAAAGAAACCAAGTATGGGATCTTGTTCCTACTCCTCCCGATGTTACTGTAGTAGGTTCAAGATGGGTTTTCAGAAACAAAACTGATGATCAAGGCATAGTTTGTCGAAACAAAGCAAGACTTGTCGTCAAGGGCTATTCTCAACAAGAAGGAATCGATTACGATGAAACTTATGCTCCAGTTGCAAGACTCGAAGCCATTTGTATCTTTCTAGCATATGCAGCACACAAGAACTTCAAAGTTTACCAAATGGATGTAAAATGTGCATTTTTACATGGAGAGATTGATCGTGATGTGTATATTCAACAACCTCCAGGTTTTGAAGATCCACAGTTCCCAAATCACAGTTTTAAGTTACAAAAAGCAGTTTATGGCTTAAAACAAGCACCTCGTTCCTGGTATTCAACATTGTCAACATTTTTAGAAGAATCAGGATTCAAAAGAGGTTCAATTGATCAAACTCTCTTTCGTAAAATTTTTAATAAACATCTGTTAATCGTTCAAATATATGTCGATGACATTATTTTCGGTTCTACTGATGAATCCTTGAGTATCAAGTTTGCAGATTTGATGAAGAGCAAATTTGAGATGAGCATGATAGGAGAAATGACTACCTTTCTTGGACTACAAGTCAAACAATCATCAGATGGAATTTTCATCAATCAAGAAAATTATGTCAAAAATCTTCTAACTCGTTTTTCTCTTGACAAATCAAATATAGCAAAAACCCCAATGGCTCTTGGTTACAAATTAGATGCAGACTTAAATGGCAAGCCTGTTGATCAAAAGAAATATCGAGGAATGATAGGATCACTCCTATATCTCACAGCCAGCAGACCCGACATCATGTTTTCTACATGTGTCTGTGCCAGATACCAAGCCAATCCTATGGAATCTCATGCTATAGCTGTAAAAAGAATTTTCAAATATCTTAAAGGAACTCCATCTCTTGGCCTTTGGTATCCAGCTAACTCTGATTTTCAGCTTAATGCCTTCACCGACTCCGACTATGGAGGATGCAGACTAGACAGAAAAAGCACATCTGGTTCTTGCCAATTTCTAGGAGGCAGACTGGTAAGTTGGACTTCAAAGAAACAATCATGCGTGTCCACTTCAACTGCAGAAGCTGAATATGTAGCTGCCGCAAGCTGTTGTTCACAAGTCATGTGGATGCAAACTCAATTACGTGACTATGGCTACAAAGTATCACAAATTCCCATATTTTGTGACTCAACCAGCGCAATTGCCATTTCTCACAATCCCGTGCACTATTCCATGACAAAGCACATCGACATTCGATATCATTTCCTCAAAGATAACATTCAAAAAGGTCATATCGAATTACACTTCATAAACACCGAAGATCAAATTGCCGATGTCTTTACTAAGGCTCTAGACGAAACCAAGTTTCAATACTTCCTAGGCCGTCTAGGAATGTTGAATCCAGATAACATCCATCCCTAAACTCTTACTTTTTGTTTGTACAAAAGAGTGTTTACTTTCATTCAAAAAGAAAATCCAAAAACATTCAAATAACCAAAATTTTCCAAAAACATCCACATAACCTAAAATCACAAAAAAAAAAAAAATTAGGATAAAGTTTTATCTTTTTAAAGTCTTTATAAAACCATGTGATTATCATCTTTTTGACTAAATTTTCAGATACTTATGCTTGATGAATGTTCTCAGTTATATTGATTCACAATTAAAGAGAAGGTTCAAATTTCAAACATTTTTGTTATGTACATTATCCTATTCCCTTTGAATTTATTTCAATTATAACGATTTTATCTATTAAGGGATATAAGATCAGGAGATTCAGATGAAAACCAAACCCATGTGAGAAATTGTGCCTCGTCTTTAACTGCTAAGTGGAATTCATTTCTGTGAGCAAAGGTGTTTTCATTATGACTTATAGGATTTATACTCTTATACCGTGATGCTAGTCTCATTTTTGCTTAGATATTAAAATGATCAGGGACGATACTTTCGTTTTCTTATATATTAGACAAACTGTCTATTATATCACATATCCCTATCCTCAATCAAACCACTTCAAAGAAAAGCTTCATCATCTGGCATAACGAATCTGACAAATGAAGAAACGACAAAGTCATATCCAACAAATGCTGTCAACAAATCACAATTGGTAACCACATCAGATATCTTTTACACAATGTGTATTCACACAAATCAAGGAAAGATAAAGACAAAGGTGAACACATCACCAAAGAAAAAGAAGATTTATAACAACAATCCATCAAGACAAACATCTCTCAAAACAACAAATTCTCAAAATGCTTTATCAAATATAGCTGTCAAAACCGAAGATTTACCGGGATACTGTAGCCTTCATAATTGAATATTCTTAGTTGCAAACTACACTATGAAAATTTCTAAACCCCTCTACATGTATTTCCCGACGGAGAGAGAGTGAACTTCAATGGCATGAATGAAGAAACCCTCTGAGTAATGCCGAAACCAGTCTTATGTGATTGATTATCTAATATGAAGACCAAGTGACTAAAGTATATAGGTATAAATCCACGTTAAGCATAAGTCAACACCTTCAAACTGAGAGATATCACTCATCTTTAGTGATTATACACCAGTTCTGCACCCTGAACAAACAAACACCTCAGTCAAATGTGAGCTATACCTATGAGTGTTCATCTGAATCGACCTATTAAGATCACTTGTCGTCTTTATAAATGCTATAAAATCTTAAGGAATATTATGAAAATACATATACAAAAAAAAAAAAAAAAAACCTTTTGATAATCGAACTTGAGACTTTGATTCAGAAACAATTATTCTTCATAAACATTTTTCAAAACATAAGTAAAGTCTAGTCACACTCTTACAAAACAAGTGATATGGTTTTATAAATGTTTTATCCAAATTTCAAGAATTTGCAACCTTACCTTTTAATCTGTTCTTATTTCAGTATTAATCACATAGGGGGAAATTGTTGAAAAATATATTTTTGTATGTGACTATCACTGAAATAAGATGAACTGTTTTTATCTAATAAATATTATCAGTTTATTTTTGATTGCATGAATTCAAGATCAAAAACAAAGATGAATCAAGACCCGAGAAACTTTGAGAAAACAACCAAACCTGAGGAAGTAATGCTACGAACCAAAGAGCAAAATACAAAATATCACACTGCTACAGCAATCACGACGCGACAGACACTGTGGTCGCGACGAGAAGAGAAGCAAAGCAGAAGACCAAACTTCTACAGCGATCGCGACGCGACGAAGGACATGGTCGCGACGCGAAGGCTCCAACGCGACACCACCAACTTTCTAATCGCGAGACTACCAACCCAACGCACTAACCAGTGGCCGACCAAAAGCACTCGACAGACGCATCTTCGCGACGCGACGAACCATATGGTCGCGACGCGATGCCTGTGTTCAGTGACTATAAATAAGAAGCAAATCTCTTGCCATTCTTTACACACTACCATATCCACAACATCAACCAAGCACCTTACACTCTTACCCACGACCAAACACCTCAAGACACTCAAATTTCTAAACTTGTCAACAAGAACAAAACCATATAACCGCAAGAAACTAAACCTCCTCCCGACACCAAACCCATACAGCACCTATACAACTACAATACACACACTCAAGCAAACCCACGTCCAAACCAACACAAAAACCGAAGAAATACCATTCAGCAAGAAAAGCCAAGCAAAGAACAAGAATCGACACTTCAAAGAGAATCGCCATCTTCATTTGCTATCGATAAGTTCTTTTGAAATTATAATTCCAATAATTTACCTGAGCCGTTATTGATTTATTTAAACTGTTATAAATCAATTGTACTAAATTCCAAGACATACAAATTGAACCAAGACAACGAAAACATATGTGGACTGTATTTAACCGAGACATCTAACTATCTAACCTCTAACTTCTAACTTCTAACCTTTTTATTTATTGTAAAACACTTTATCGTTGATAATGGCGTTTATTACATCTAACCTCTAACTTCTAACATTTACTTTATTTACCGCTTTCTGTCTATTTAAATACTGTCTAGTTTAGATTTACCGTTTTATTTTATTCCGCAACTCTTATTTATTCCGCATATTATAGATAAAATACATATCTGTCACACAGTAATAGGCTTAAAAACCTTATTCGTGGAGATCAGTAATCGTATTCTCAACAGTATATGTTATAATTAATAGAATATAAATTATTGATATAATACTTTGTTTAACTGTATCCTATTACAACTACAACTAGTGGAATACAACCAATATTGATATAATACAGTTGTTTTTATCATATCCTATTACAACTAATGGAATACACGCTCTATAGTGATAGAAAATCGTTGCTTTAATCATATCCTATTACAACTGAATGAATATGCGTACTAAAACACTAAATTTTATAATATGACTGTTCAACTGTATTCCATCACAATACCCCCGTACATAAAGTATACAGTTCATTTAACTGAATTCTATCACATTTGTAATGAATAGACCCCAAAAGAATACAACCTATATTGATATGATACAATTGTTTTAACCGTATCCTATTACAACTAATAGAATACACCCTCTATAGTAATAGAAAACTGTTGCTTTAATCGTATCCTATTACAACTGATTGAATATGCATACTAAAACACTAAATTTTATAATATGAATGTTCAACCGTATTCCATTACAATAAACCCTTACTTCCAATTTTATCACATTTGTAAAGTATACAATTCTTTTAACTAAATTTTATCCATTACTTCCAAAAATTCTTCCTTCTCTCTACTTTCTCTCTCTACCCATTTCTCTCTCTCGATTCCCTGATTTTTGGAAGCGTCTTGCCGGCGTTTCATCCTTTTCTCGATGCCGTTTTTGCGTTTACGGCATTGGGATCCCCCTTTTTGTGCTCTATGGACATCCGACCACCATAAATTCCGCCTGATGTGGTTCCTCCCCCGGTTTTGGACCTCTCTCCGTCGATTCTAGGCAAGGTGAGAAGAGAAAAGAAGAAAGGTACAACATCGATAAAACTCAACCCTAGGGCTATCATTAACAAAATGGCGAACGCGGGTAACCGCAAGAGTGGTAACAAGAAGAATAATCGGAAGTTCTCTGATGAGATGATGTGTGAAGCGTAGGAATCTGATGAAGATGGGGGATCGACTGATGGTGACTCTTTACCTCTTACCCCGATGGATATGAGTTCTACGAGGCAGCCCGTTTTGAATCCCATTATGGATCCGTTGAAGAAGACAGTTGAAGCTAAGGCTGATAATGGAAAGGTTAGCAAGATCTCTAAATTTCTTGGCCCCAGTGAAGTTGACTTTCCTCCGTTAGTGGTGGGGAAGGTCTCGATAAGCATTGTTGTGCCCAACCCTCTTTCCGAATCCCTACTCCCCCTTGCCGCCGAATTTGGTTCATCTTGTTTTAAATTCGTCCCCAAAGCTTTCTATTATTGGTTCACCCCCTTTGCCCACTGTGAATTTGGCCCCGGGAAACTCAGAATCCTCCCCTATACATTCTCCTGTTGTTTATAATCCGATTGATACTAACCCACACTCTTGTACTCCTGTAAATAGAGTCTCCCCCTCCCCTGTGCAGATGAATGTTGCTTTACCCACTAAACCATTTTTGCAAAATCCTGTAAATCCCAATGGCCCCCCTGTGATCAACAATCCTATTTTTGATATGTTTTCCCCTCCCCCTCCCCAACCCTATCTCTTTTGCTAGTATGGTGAACAACAATGCTGCCAAGCAAAGGGTTCCAGTCACTTTCCATCCTTCCCCTGCTGATCAAGTTGATAAACCCATGAATATTCCTCTTGAAAACCTCAAAAAAGAAATCTTACCTTTTGCTACCACTCTTGTTGGACACTTCTTGGGAATACATATCTCTTTCCTAAGGGCTATTCAAGTCATTAAGGGTTTCTGGACCAAACATGGATTGCAAGATGTCTTCATGAATAACCTAGGGTTTTATTTCTTTAAATTCAGTAATGAGAAACGCTTGAGGAAGGTAATGGAAGAATGCACATGGTCCGTGTACAATTCCCCCTTTTCTATCCAGAGATGGCGACCGGGCCTTGTTTTGAACAAATCTAGCCTCAACAAAATGTCGGTCTGGGTAAAAATCCTTGATCTCCCTCTTGAGGCATGGTCGAGGGAGAACCTTAGCATGATAGCTAGTAAACTGGGGGTTCCTCTTGCCTTTGACATGTACACGGAAGACATGTGCCTTGAGCACAAGGGACGAAATGCCTATGCTCGAATTCTTATTGAAGTTTCTGATAATTTTGGTTGGAGAGATTCTCTTGAAATAATAACTTGGGATTTTGCTCAAGATTCCCCTATTACCCTCACTCTCCCAGTTGAGTATGCCTGGAAACCTCCTGTTTGCTCCCATTGTAAAGTATTTGGACCAACTGATTCTTCTTGCACCGTTGTTATAAGCTCCACACCTCCAATCCCCCTGGATTGTCAATTCCATTTTCCACCAAGTTCTAACTCCTCCCCTTCCATTAGCAACATTGATGATGGTTTCACCATGGTTACCAGGAAAAACCGAAACAATCTTAACAGCAAATCCCCCTCTCTAGCAAGTCGCATGTCCAAACCGCCCATTCCTAATGCCCCCTGGGCCATTTTTTTGAATCAGCCAAGACTTCATGTTGGTACGCCTGGTCCAACTCGTAAAAATTCGACAGGAAAAAGGAAAAAGCATGCTATTGTGGGTTCTCCATATCAGGGAGGCAAAAAACCAATGAATCAACCGTTCAGTGTTTCATTGAATCTTGTGAAATCTGTTGTGGACGTTTCTGTTCCCCCCAACCAGTTCAAATCCTCCATCCTCTAAGATTCCTGTGCAAAAGACCGTTGATACAAATCCGAGGCCCAAATCCATTTATGACTATAGTCTGGATGAAATTGGCGGGACTAACAGATTTGACATCTTAAATGCTATTAATGAATCTTTTAGTATCCTCTGTGATTACTCACGTGTCACTAATCACATTGATTAAACCTCCTCCTAAGTTTCTTTCCTCCAACTCCCCCCCCCCCCCCTCACGACTCTTCTCGTGAGATTCAACCTCCTCCTAAGTTTCTTTCCTCCCATTCTTCAGCTAGTTGCTCTAAGTCGACAATGGATTACTCCTTAGAACTGGAAATTAAACCAGAGGATGTGAGAACTCAATCACCTGAGATGAAAGGTGACAAACCTTCCAACATTGCCCAATGACTTGCCTCGCTTCATGGAATGTTAGAGTAATGAATAAATTGATCAAAAGAAAAGAAATAAAGGAGGTCATTTCTGCTAACCACCTTGACCTCTGCGGTATTCTGGAGTCTCAAGTTAAATTTCCCAAACTGAAGAGAATCTGTAAAAGTGTCATGGGACAATGGAATTGGACTGATAATGCTAGTTTTAGCATTAAAGGAACTCGTATAATCATTAGTTGGAACCCGAAAATTTTGAAAGTGGAAATTCTTAATGTGAGTAGCCAAGTGATTCACTGCAAAATTTTCCAAGTCCAAAATAACTACTCCTTTTTCTGTTCTTTTATTTACACGGAAAACAAACACGTGAATCGCAGAACTTTATGGGACAACCTTCGGTACCATAAGGTGTTAATCAAGAAAGACCCTTGGATAATAATAGGGGACTTTAATGTTGCCCTCCTCCCCGGTGAGAGCTCTTCTAGCACGTCGGGAATTACCCGTGGCATGGGAGAATTCCAAGACTGTGTCAACTTCATTGAAGTTAGTGATTTTAAATTCTCGGGTTACATTTCACTTGGAATCAAGCTAGATGAGATGGATTTGGAATTTTGAAAAAGATTGACCGGGTTATGGGCAACGCTAGTTTTATCTCTCGTTTCCCCCGTGCAAATTCTTGCTTTAAACCGCAAGGACTGTCGGATCACACTCCTGCAATCCTTCATCTCCCTTCTCCTATCCTAAATAAGACTTTTGTCTTCAAATTCGCCAATTTCCTTGCTGCAAAGCCTGAATTCCTGCCTACGGTGTCGCGGGTCTGGAATACTCGCATTGATGGTTTTGCCATGTACCAAATTACCCAAAAACTCAAGCTCCTTAAGAAACCGCTTAGAAAACTCCTTCTTTCGCAAGGCAACCTCTCGCTCAAGGTTGCGCACCTTCATTCTAACCTTGCTGCTGCCCAAACTTCCGTTAATTTGAACCTGCACGACCTGTCATTGCGTAGTGCTGAAGCCCAGGTTTTAGAAGACTTCAATAATGCTCTTCTTGATGAAGAGCGCTTTCTCATGTCTAAAATTACCTGGCTTAAAGAGGGTGACCGGAACACGAAATATTTCCATAATTCTCTTAAGGAGACTGCTAACAAGAATCGTATTGAAAACATATCGAACTCGGATGGAAATTGGTTCTTGGGCAAACACGTTCCTGGTAAATTTGTTGACCACTTCAAAGCTTTTCTGGGATTAAGTTACCCGTCATCCACTATTGCAGATTATGACACGCTTTTCGAAAACAAAATTCTTGCCTAAGGTCGCTTTGAGTATGATCAAGCCAGTGACGAAAGAAGAAATTAAAAATGCGGTTTTTGATATTGATGACAATCGTGCCCCGGGTCCAGGTGGGTATACGGCTTGTTTTTTCAAAAAAGCGTGGACAATAGTTGGTGATGACGTATGCAAGGCGATTTCGGAATTCTTTGAAAGTGGGACCCTTCTTAAAGAAATCAATGCCACAAATATAGCCCTTATCCCTAAGTCGAGTAAGACTTGCCAAGTCACTGATTTTAGACCCATTTCTTTCTGCAACGTTTTGCTCAAATGCATAAGCAAAATTATTGTCTCTCGCATCAGGAACCACTTGGGTTTCATCATTTCTGATTGTCAATCGACTTTCGTTCCCAGGAGGTCTATTCTTGACAATATCATCCTCTCCCAGGAGTTTTTCAACCGTTATCATCTTCATACAGGCCCCCCTCGGTGTGCCCTCAATGTGGATATCCAAAAGGCATACGATACGGTGAATTGGGATTTTTTACGTGATACTTTATCCGAATTTGGTTTCCACCCAATAATGATCCATTGGATCATTGTTTGTGTAACCACCCCGTCCTATTCTTTGTCCATCAATGGCGAGTTCCATGGGTTTTTCAAAGGAAAACTTGGGTTGCGGCAAGGAGACTCGCTGTCTCCGTACATTTTTTGCGATGGTGATGGAGATATTCAACCTCATGCTTAAAAGGAATATATCCAGGTTCAAATCCTTCAAATATCACTAGAAATGCCGTGAAGACTCCATTACCCACCTTTGTTTCGCTGATGATTTACTGATTTTCAGTCATGGCGATCGTCAGTCTATAGAAGTCATCAAAAACTCTCTTGCTAAATTTGCGGATGTCTCTCGTCTTTCCCTGAGTCATGCTAAAAGTAATATTTACTTCAGAAATGTTAAACCGATTACAAGGGGAATTATTCAAAGCATCCTTCCTTTTGAAGTGGGACAACTGCTAGTTAAACACTTGAGTATCCCTCTCACGTCGACTCGGCTTCTTATTCGAGACTGTAAAGTTGTTGTGGAAAAAGTTAAAACCCGGTTAAATAACTGGAAAAACAAGTGTCTTTCATATGCAGGGCGTTTACAACTTATCACTTTGGTTCTTGCCTCCTTACATGTGTACTGGGCTTCAGTTTTCCTCATCCCGAAGGCTACGAGTAATGATATTGAGAAAACGCTTAGAGGGTTCCTGTGGTGTACTGGAGAAATGAAAAAAGGGAAAGCGAAGGTAGCTTGGAATGATGTCTGCATTCCCAAGCATCAAGGAGGTCTCAGTCTGCGCAAACTCTCAGAGTGGAATGTTGCTCTCATTGCCAACAATATCTGGAAAATTATTACTCTTAAAGACTGTTTGTGGGTCCGTTGGGTGCATTCCCATCATCTTAGAGGTCGAAACTTATTGGATACCCAGACTAGAGCCCATGATTGTTGGAGCTGGCGAAAGATCCTCCAGACCAGACCTGTCCTTAGGCGCTTTTTCATTTCTAGTATCGGTAATGGATTCAATCCTTCGGCTTGGTTTGACAATTGGCACCCCATAGGACCTCTTGACACTGTCATCTCTAATCGTATGATTAGAGATGTGGGATACTCTTTGAATGACTGTGTTGCTCATCTTATGTCAAATGGAGTTTGGAACTGGCTGGCTGAGTGGCTTGAGACTACTCCCAACCTGCGCTTGCAGCCTTCTTTTGTGTTGCGTAATGAGATTCTTGATAAGATCGTGTGGATGAAAAGCAATGGGACTGATGTTAGCTTTTCGGTGAGAGACACGTGGGCCTGTATTTGCGAAAACCGTGCCCCTGCCCCTTGGGCTAAACTAGTCTGGAATCACTCTTCCATTCCGAGCCATGCTTTCATCTTATGGCTCGTAATGCTCCAAAAACTAACAACGCAAGATAGAGTCCAAATATGGGATCACAGCATCAATCTTAGCTACTGCTTTTGTGGTGAGACGAAGGATTCCCATGACCACCTTTTTTTTCCTGTCTCTTCCCTAAACAAGTTTGGTTCAGTGTCAAGAAATCAACCCTCATGGATTCTTTTCCATTTAACTGGAATCCTCTTACTGCTGCTATGCTCTTTTCTGCTAAGAGCAGATCCATGATTAGTGTTACCCGTCGTCTAGTCCTCGCGGGGACTGTTTATCATATTTGGGAAGAGTGGAACAACCATTTGTTTCGGAAGACGGGAAGAACGGTTGAAGATTTGGTGCTTGTTATCCAAAAGGAAATTCGCCTAAGACTCCTGGGAATGAAGTTTTCGGAAAAATGCTACTCGGCCGCGATTTGCGACATATGGATGATCCCACACCCAAGCCAACGGGAAGGAGTTTCTGGAACTCAATCAAGTTGATTGCTCATGATCAGTCTCACTTACTTTTATGTCGGGTTTTCTGTTAGATTCTTCAACATGGTGGATTTTATGGATGTTTTTATTGGTCCTAAAGGAATTGACGGTCTTTTAAATCGGTTCTTGTTAAGCACCACCTGTGGTGTTGCTTGGCATACCAATTATACCGGTTTACCGGTTAGTAGGAAGTGTGCTAATAACTCCGGTTACTATGCCTTCCAAATTTCCTAATTGTCGATTAAATTTCTTTATTTAATTTCGCTCACGTTGCAGGCTTTCTTGTGGAGCCCTTGACGGAAATTCATGATTTGGGAAATTTCGGAATTATCTGCATCGAGATTAATTGGTGGATGGGGTGGTCGAAGGACTTAAATCTGGGATCAAGCCACGTGTACAAGTTCAAGATGAGAAGATCTATTGCTTTGAAGGGAATGGAGAATGAGATTTGTCATAAAAAGCCCCATGATCAACATTTTAAAATTACTAGTTTTTTTTGCGTATTTGGTCATTCGGAATTGGTGGTGCACGTGGACTAAATTAAAGAATAATGATGAGAGGTGGGCCAATGGTGATTTTTATGCTTTAAGGATGCTTTGATTGAAGCGGCCGAGCCGTTTCGACAATATTTCTAGAAATGAATTGGTAATTTTGGTTTTAATATTTTGTCCTATTTTTGCGAATTTGGTCAATTAATACTTTGTCTAGAGGTGGGCTAGTTCTTGTTCCAACGAGATGGGGTGGGTGGTTTTTGCTTTCACGTGGAAGACTTTTAGAAGTGCTATTGTTGGGAGAAAAATGGATTATTTAAAGGATATTTTGGAAATCACTCAAGTTCCAAAAGTTGCGAATTTAGTCTTTTCTTCCTTTGGGCAGAATTGAAGCGTGGATATAGTGGGTGAAGTGATTTGGGCCGTCTATTATTTAAAGGCTTTAATATGGATTTTAGTGGGTGGGACTAATTGCTGTCTTTTGGACCGTACTGGGCTTAAAGGAGTTGCTCGCTGGATTTTCCTTGATGAGTGGCTCCTAGGCGAGTTTTCTTGGGCCAGCGACACCATCAGTTGGGCTTCGATTCGTTGGACGGCTTGGTGCCTCTTTGTCCAGAAAATTTTGGTTCGATACTTTTGGATTTTTGGGCTAATTAGGAACTTTTGGGGTTTAATTGTATTTATTTCCCCATCTTCCTTAATTTGGTTTTATTTTGACATTTGGCTTGGTTATTCTTTGAGGCATGTCTCTAAGAATATCCTCGATCCAATGATTTTGTAATTTCCTTTTTCTTCTCTTTAATAAATTTGCGGGGGGTCTTGTGACCATTTCCCTTTTGTAAAAAAAAAAAGAATACGTATTGTCTATATTATATTTACAAAAATAGTTGTATTCTATCATATGTTTTCTAGTATGTATTTTTTAGTTTGGCTTTTACTTTTATAGTCGTTTTGAGTTCCTCTTAATATGGTGACTCATGTCTTTTTGTAGAAGCTTCATATCACGAGCACGTTTTTTCTTGAGTTCGTTTTCTTTTGGAAAGAAAAAGAAGCCATAAAGATTTTTATTTAGGTACGTGATCTCTGACTTAAACTCCTTTAGATCATCCGCATGTGACGCGATACCTTTTCTTTTTCGTCCGCTCGCTCCCTTCCCATTCTATGTTTAAGTGATGCAAAGTCAAGTGGTCTTACTCGTTAAAGTCGCACCTGATACGGGCATCTAATGATGTAGTGTGTGTGGAGTCAGATGTTTTGGTTCTTTTAAAGCCACTCATATATGCTTCGAAAACCTTTATATTATGCTATTTATTGCACTCTTTGACAATATTTTAAAATTTTGTAAATTTGAAAGGTTTTTCCGTTTTTTTCTTGTAAATATTTTAGGGCTTTGTTTAAAATTGTAACATCATTTGCGCGACTACTCCAACTGTGTTTCAAGTTATTAAACAAAGCGTTAAATTACATCGACACCTTGTTCAAATTCCTCCATTTTGTGTAGATTTGATCTTTTCGTACGGTAGTTTAATTTTTTTCACTTCGTGGATGAAGCGTTTGGTAATTTTTCTCCAAAATGTTTGATTCTTTTGGCTGTTGCCCACCTTCAAATCCTCTGATACTTTGATCCACACACAAGCCATCACCTTGTCTTCCTTCAATGTCCAGGATAGATTCGGGGTCTTTTCATTTAGGATCCACGTGTGTTTCAAGCTCGGGTTAAAATGGGGATCAGTTCAAGTTCAAGCTAGAATTGAAATTGGAATTGAGTTTTTGGAATGCTTTCAAATTGGTTAAATTCAGGATGGTAATGACTAATGATATTGGAATTGGGGTTGTGTTTGTTATGAATTATAGTAAGGAATCATACCAGGGTAATGGAACACCGGTGGTCAAAAAAATATCTATCCATTTGGGATTGATAGAATTGTGAAGGGTTTGTGTTGTATCTAGTTGGTCTTTTTTGGCTGTTGGGAGAGTTTGAAGAAGACATTTTCAAGTATGTAATTGAGAGTAGTAAGTATGAATGTTTGAGGTTTGAGAGTGGTAAAATAGATGTAGTTTGTTAGTATTTATATTAGTAGAGAAAAGTTGTTTAAAATCTCAAATTTCTTGAAAAAGAAAACGGATAGAAAATAAGTTAATAGGGGTAGGTAAAAAAAGTTAAGAAGATATATATATATATATATATATATATATATATATATATATATATATATATATATATATATATATATATATATAGGGATAATGAGAGTGTGTGTCTTAAGGGGGGGGGGGGGGAATGTGCCGTTAGACCCATGTCGAGCTCGGCATGCCGAAAAATAATGGGGTGGTGTTTGACGAGCTCACTCAACCTCCACCAGGCTTTGCGTAGATCACTCCCATCAATATTGGTAGTAGTTAAGGTTGTTGATAATTTGTATCACCAATATTATTTAAGTGTAATGGGTGGGGTGGTGTTTGACGAGCTCACTCAACCTCCACCGAGGCTTTGCGTAGATTACTACCATCAATCTTGGTAGCAGTTAAGGTTGTCGGTAATTTGTATCACCAATATTATTTAAGTGTAATGGGATGAACTTGTTTGACCAATGTAATCTTAACAGATATTAAATAAGTAAGGTGGTGTGGAGTGCACACTTGTTTGAATTTATTTTGATTCAAAGTATACTAGTAGTAACGGATGAAGCCCCTGAACAATGGGGGTCCGGGCACAGCGTCCCTGGTAGTGGGGTCCAAGGGGTGGCAAGGCAACCCTTGGTGGGGTATGTCCTAGGGCCAGAGCCCCTGGCCAGGGTCGAGCTGACATGAATCTGGTACACGCGATATCACAAAACCTTCTTCATTCTCTGTTCTGTTCTGTAGAAACACTGAATTTTATCCCATTGAAGTTTCGATTGTACCATTAAAATACTTTAATTTGAAAGTGTATCACGACTTTCAATGTATCCAACCTAAGGATGGGGCTTTTGTACCTAGAACCGACCCAACCCGGGGTTTTTACCCGAACCCGAACCGAGCCGGAACGAGGGTACATATGATCGGACAATTTTCGGTTCTTGGATATTGTATTTTCGGGTTTTCGGTTCCTCGGGTTCGGTTCAATCAGTTCTAAAGAAAATACCGAATCGGACCTTGGAAGATGAAAAGCCTTTTTTTAGGTTTGTGTTTTGCATTGTCGGGCTGTTGCCATTCTTATGTAAACAAAAAACCTTACTTTCCCGATCTTATCCCTCTTTCATCGATTCCGAAAACACGAACTCATCCTCCTCCTTCGACGACTACTTCGGTCACGCTTCCCCCTCACCCAAAAAATCGGTAATCGATCAAAGTAATCAAGAGGCAATACGTAAGCATCAATATCGGTTCAATGGGATGTGTGTGTGTGTGGGGCAAGGATTTTCCATTGGACCCATGTCGATCTCGGCACGTCGAGAGATAGGGGCGGTGTTTGACGAGCTCACTCAACCTCCACCAAGGCTTTGCATAGATCACTCCCATCGATGTTGGTAGTAGTTAAGGTTGTTGGTAATTTGTATCACCAATATTATTTAAGTGTAATTGGATGAACTTGTTTGACCAATGTAATCTTAATAGACATTGAATAAGTAAGGGTGGTGTGGAGTGCACACTTGTTTGAATTTATTTTGATTCAAAGTATACTGGTAGTTACAGGCGAAGCCCCTAAACAACGGGGGTCCGGGTGCAGCGTCTCGATAGCGGGGTCCAAGGGGTGGCAACCCCTGTTGGGGGTACGTGCAAAGGGCTGGGGTCGAGCTGACATGAATCTGGTACACACGATATCACAAAACCTTCATCATTCTCTGTTCTGTAGAAACGCTGAATTTTATCCCATTGAAGTTTCAATTATACCACTGAAATACTTCAATTTGAAAGTGTATCACAACTTTCAGTGTATCCAAGCTAGGGATGGGGCTTTTGTACCTGGAACCGACCCGACCCAAGGTTATTACCCGAACCCGAACCGAGTCGGACCGATGGTACATATAATGGGACGATTTTCGATTCTTGTATATTGTATTTTTAGGTTTTCGGTTCCTCGGGTTCGGTTCTATCGGTTATAAAGAAAATTCCAAACCGGACATAGGGATATGAAAAGCCTTTGTTGGGTTTGTGTTTTGCATTGTCGGGCTATTCCATTCTTACGTAAACAATAAAACCATTACTCTCTCGATTTCATCCCTCTGTCATCGATTACGAAAATACGAACTCGTCCCCCTCCTTCGACGACTGCTTCGGTCATGCTTCTCCCTCTCCCAAAAAATCGGAAATCGATCAAAGTAATCAAGAGGCAATACGTAAACATCAATATTGGTTCAATGGTGATTGACAGTTGGGTTTATTCCCCCTCACAAACCGGTGAAGTTCAAGTAAGCCTTTACTAGAATTGGTTTTTCTTGAATTCTTTGATTTTTCTCTTGTTTTCCAACAACTTTATTAAGTATGTTGCAAATATGTATGTTGGATACGTGGATATGAACTTGGTCTTTTGAAAAATATAGCTACAGTGGCGTATATACATATATAGGCATGTGATTGTTAGAAAAGTTTTCAAGTAGCCAAAGTTTTATAAACACCTGATAAATTTAGAGAAGTAAAAATACGTATATTGATTGAATTTATTTGTAGATTACAATCAAGAGCTTTATATATTAAACAGAAGCTAGAAACTAGGAACTGATAAAGACTAACTAAAACTTATCTAAACTAACAAAGATAAGAGGAGATAATGACTAAAAGAGATAAGCACAATCAGCGACTTATATAAACTTATCTAAGTAGTAATCTCAATACTCCCCTTCAAGTTGGACTGTGAACATCACGAACACCCAACTTGCTACGGAGAAACTTGAAACGCTCCATTCCAAGAGCTTTAGTAAAAATATCTATAGGCTGAAAATCGGACCGAATTGGATAAGGTTTCACTTCACCATTATTAACATGTTCACGAACAAAATAACAGTCCATTTCGACATGTTTTCTTCTTTCTTGATAAATCAGGTTCACAGCGA
The DNA here is from genome assembly GCA_023525715.1 of Cichorium intybus. Taxonomy (NCBI): domain Eukaryota; kingdom Viridiplantae; phylum Streptophyta; class Magnoliopsida; order Asterales; family Asteraceae; genus Cichorium; species Cichorium intybus. The sequence goes on along the minus strand of CM042017.1, from coordinate 71,535,869 downwards.
TGTGTCGAGCTACATCATTGTCACACATTAAAGGTATAGCCTTGGTTTGATCAGCAACAAGATTTTGAAGGAGCCACCGTAGCCAGACAACGTCACACGTTGTGCTGGCCATCTATCTATATTCTGCTTCGGCAGATGACCGTGAAACGACACTTTGTCTCTTTGTTCTCCATGAAATTGGAGCACCTCCAAGAATGATAAAGTACCCAGTACAAGACTGTCTAGCAACGGGACAGCTAAGCCAGCTGTCATCACAGTAAGCAACAAGGTCGAGATTACTACTTAAGGGTAAATATAGACCTTGACTCGGTGTAGTTTGGAGGTACCGGAGAATGCGATTTGCAGCGTTCATGTGAGTCTGCCTGGGAAAATTCAAGAACTGACTTAACTGATTCACCGAATACGCAATATCAGGTCACATGATATTGAGATATAATAGTCTTCCGATGAGTCTCCTGTATCTGGAAGCATCAACTTCAGGGCTTCCATCATCTTTTTGTAGACGAAGATTTTGCTCCATCAGAAAAGCACTTGGGCGGCTACCTTGAACCCCGCAATCTTCCAATATATCCAGAGTGTATTTTCTCTGGCTGATGATAAATCCTTCAGGTGAACTTGCAACTTTGATTCCTAAAAAAAATACTTCAACGGTCCAAGGTCTTTTATACTGAATCGTGTGTGTAAGTGGGTCTTGATCTAATCAAATCTTTACACCATCGTTACCCATCAAGAGGATGTCATCAACATATATGAGAACTACAATGTGTGTGCTTTCTCTATGGTACGTGAACATTGAGTGATCGGCTTTAGACTGTTTGAGACCGATGTCATTTAACGCTTTGGTAAATTTGTGATACCAATTACGCGAAGCTTGTCGCAACCCGAAAAGTGATTTTTGTAACTTGCAGACTCGTTTATCATTTTCTTCATGGAAACCTTGGGGAATCTTGATATATAATTGTTCATGATTTAGCTCTTCATGAAGAAAAGCATTGTTTATATCTAATTGATGCACTATCCATTGTCTTTTCGAAGCCATGACTAGATCACATCGAACCGTGACTAACCTTGCTACCGGGGCAAAGGTTTCATGAAAGTCTACCCCTTCAACTTGAGTGTATCCCTTTGCCACCAAGCACGCTTTATAGCGTTCAATTTCCCCATTCGGTTTGTATTCGATCTTGTAGACCCAATTTGATTCTATGGCTCTTTTTTTGGGTGGTAACTAGGTTTTGCGCCAAGTTTCATTTTCTTCTAGTGCTTGAATTTCTTTTATCATTGCATCACGCCATTTCAGGTTCTTAACTGCTTGAGAGAAATTCTTCGGCTCATCTTGAGACGTGATGGCTGCAAGAAAAGTACGATGAGTTTTAGAGAATTTATCATAGGATACATAATGAGAGAGGGGATGTACCATGGATGTGTCCGAAGAATCTGACGTGTGCATGAGTTCTGAGTGCTCAAATGAAGGTGGAAAGTCGGTTACATAGTCTTGAAATTGTTTCGGCCTGGATTAACGTGTGTGCCTTGTCGAGTGGCTGTCTCTTGTTATGGGTGGACTGGATCAACATCAGCCCCATTATTTTGCATTTGTGGACTACTACTAGTGGTATTTGCCCCTTGCGGGCCTGTTTTCATCGGTTATGTTTGCATCAGCCCCTTGCGAGCTGTTTTCATTAAATACTTCATTGTTTATTTAATCGCTTACGCCTCCCACTTCATAAGTGTCGCGTGGAACAACATCAGAAAGGTACTCATTTTCTATGGTTTTATGTCCTTTGTAGCCATCACTGAAAGGAAACTTATCTTCAAGGAAGGTAACATTGTGACTTGTATATACTTGGTTGCTTTTCAATTCGTAAAGTTTGTACCCCTTTTGTCCCATCGGATATCCGATGAAAACACAAGCTCTCCCCTTTTCGCCAAACTTGTCTAGCTTGCAGGGAATTATCCTAGGCATAAGCGAGACAGCTGAAAACCTTAAGATGATCACATGACGGTTGTTTTCCCAATAATCTTTCATGCAATGTCTTGTTTTCTAAGACACGAGACGAGAGTTTATTGATTATGTAAGCTGCCGTGAGCACACAATCACCCCAAAATTCAATTGGAAGAGACGCCTCAAACCGCAAGGCTCTTGCTATTTCTAATAGATGTATGTGCTTTAGTTCAACCACACCATTCTGTTGAGGTGTATACGGACACGAGGTCTCCAATTGAATACCTCGTTCTTTGTAAAATTCCAACATGTATCGTGACTTGAATTCATAATCATTATCAGTACGTAGTCTTTTTATTATTTTGTCAAATAGTGTATGCACCATATTTTAAAATAATGTGAGGTAATATGTAGCTTCTGACTTATTTTTCATCAAATACACCCAGACCCCATGACTATGATCGTCAACAATAGATAAAAAAATAATGGAAACCATCCAAAGAGGCATGTTGATATGGACCCCAAATATCCACCTGTATTAACTCAAAACACCCAATTGTCTTTGAAAATCTAATGGGAAATGCTAACCTACATTGTTTAGCATGAATGCACGAATCACAAAAATGATTAAAAGTACCCACACTATCATGTTTTTGAATATTCTTAAGGACCGTCTGTGGAGCAAGACCCAGTCTTCGATGCCACACCTTTTGTTGAACCATCACGCTCTTTACCCATCCCAATTAGATTCTTCGAACGTAAGTCCTGAATGAAACATTTGTCCGGGTAAAATGTTAGAAAGCAGTTTAAATCACGTGAAAGTTTACTTACACACACTAAATTGCATTTAAACTATGGTACGTTTAGTACGCGTTTAAGTTTAAAGTTATCAGCCAACTTTATGTCCCCAATATTTTTCACATGAACAAGATCACCGTTAGGTATCGCCACCGATGAGTGATCTTGGTGTTCGTTAGTCAGTTCAAGCCATCCTTCACGGTGTGTGATGTGATCACTAGCACCGAAGTCAATGACCCAATCATCTTGTTTTTCAACCTTACCCGTCATATTTTCTATATGCATGCTTTCTTTTGCTTGCATTAGTTTCAACATCTGCATGAGCCGGTCGTAATCTTCTTGGTGAGACTTATGTTTTCATTACTTACAGCCGCAGCTCGTGGCTGCGATTTTGCCTTATTGGGTTGTTGCTTCGTGCCCGCGTTATTTTGTCTCATTGTCCACCATTCTGGGTAACTGATGAGCTCAAAAAAAGCATTCATGGTGTGACCCGTCTTATGACAGTGTGTACAGACCTTGTCTGCAGATAATACCGTACATTTGACTACCGATACATGGAACTCTTTATGTCAAAGAAAGAATTACATGGTAGTTACGGGTTATTTAATAGATGATGATTGGGTTATGCACAAAATAATTTTAAATTTTACCCATTAAGAGTCACAAAGATGAGGATGTAGGACGGTTGTTACTCGATTCCATTCATGGATGAGGAATAAAAAAATGTAATAATAACCATGACCATGAGTGTAGACAACGCCACCTCAAATGATACAGATGTTGAATTTTTAGTTAAAAAACTACCTAACTTGTATGATGATGGAAAACACTTCCAAGTTAGGTGTACGACACATATTTTGAACCTCATTGTCAAGAACGATCCTAAAGCATATAATAACCACGTGGATTGTGTTCAAAAAGCGGTTAAGTATATCAGAAATTCAAACGCAAGAATTGAGAGATTCAAGAGGTGCATGATGAAACGTGGACTCGAGTGCAAACCATTTTTATGCGAAGATTGTCCTACACGTTGGAATTCAACGTATGAGTTGTTGAAGTCAACTTACGTTTTGCGAGATGTTTTTTCCGCGTACAAACTAGAAAGTATATTTTGAACCTTATTTTTCTATGTTTTAAAAAATGCAACTTTAAAAACTTGGAAAAATATGTTTTTGGACGTTTTTAAAAAAAGGCAGTTTTAAAAAAATATTAAAAAACAATTTTTAGACATTCTAAAAGAATACAGCTTTAATAACTTGAAAAAAATATGTTTTTGTACGTTTTTATAGAAAACGCAACTTAAAATAGAAAAAAAAAAGTTTTTAGACGTTTAAAAAAACGCAGCTTTAATAAATTGGAAAAAACAGTTTTGGACGTTTTTAAAAATAATGCAACTTTAAAAATGATCACAAAACAAATTTTGACGTATTTTTATGTATTCTTATGTTGTATTTTTTTTATTTTGTAGAGACTACGTATATACGAGATCTAAGCGTAAGAACACCGGAGCGTGCATATTTTGAAGTTGTGAAACTAGTTATCAGTTTTCTTGAAAAGTTTAAATCAAAAACTGATCTTATATCATCATGCAGGAAACTGTTGATCAATGTGTTTTCCCAGGAGGTGTTAGATGTAGATAAACGTCTAAGAGAGTGAGAAGTAAGACCAAAGTTTACCAAAATTTGTGAGGATATGCGGAAAAATATGACGAATATTGGGGTTCTTTTGACAAAATGAATGGTTTTTGGTATTTCGCAGTGTTACTAGATCCTCAATTTAAGTCCTCACTATTGTCATATTCGTTTACACAAATGGTAAGCAACACCGTGTCGACGACAAATACTATGACAAACTTCGAAGTACAATTGAAGGTGATGGGCATGGTGTGCAAGGTGGAAAACGAGATCGAGAAGTTATTTACATTCCACAAAAATAAATTCGACAATCTTGGATCGTCTCAAGAAGAAAGTCGTGACAAAGGAGGGGCTTCTGATAAAAGTGATGAAAACGACTTCTTGGGCGATTTCCTTAGCATACATTGTGTGACATCGACTTCAATTGACACAGAATTTAGAAGGTGTTTGAATGAGCAAAGAGATGTTTACAATAAAAGAGTTCGATATTCTAAAGTATTGGAAGAAAAACGTGGTGCGTTTTCCTATTATGGCTCGTATGGTGAAAGGTAAAAATTTATCATTTAATGTTTATTTTAGTGATTTTTAATACATATTTGACAAATTATTAAATGTATTTTTTATATATTTTGGCTATACAAGTGTCAACCGTGGCATCCGAGTCGGTATTTAGTAATTGTGGACGAATATTGGATGAGTATCAAACTAATTTGGCAACCCCTATAGTAGAAGCCTTGATTTGCACCCAATATTGGGTAAGAAAATCAAGAAAACCGATAAATAGACGACCTCAAAGACATATTAAGAGATGATGTCGTTGCTTTGGGTACATTTGTTTTATTTCATTTGATATAAGTTATACAAATGTCTAACTTGAATTATTAAATACTTACGATTGTTTTCTTATTATATGTGTAGAAATTGAATACAAATTCTAGGACAAGGGCGGAAAGATAGAGGAAAAAAACCAATTGAAGTTTACAAATGTGTTTGCAAAAATTAATTTGTATTGGTTATTTGGTGTTTAACACTAAGAAATTTGGATTTTTTAAGTTTATTGGTTTCTTTTTTTTTTTTTGGTGACAATTTATATTATTTAAGGTTAGCATTTGTTTTTAACCGTAGCGTTTATGTTTGTGGTACATAATTATATATTTATATTCCTTTGTAATCTAAAAAAAATACACCAAAAGTAAAAAAAAATACAATATTTTCTGTGCAAAATCAATTGAACAATATCCAATTGTCCATATTAACTTTCATTTCATAAACGTAATGCCCACAATTGAATAAACCCAAACATTACCTATGTCACTATGTCCGGTTCCCAAATGGCCCAAAAAGCATACCGGTTCCCTAAGCCCACAATGTATCAACCCTAAAATGTATTACCCGGTTCTACTCGGTCCGGAACCAAAAATCGGAACCGGAACCGAGTACATACCCGAAGCCGGATTCATGTTACCAGGTATGATTCTCGGTCCTACACCTCAAGGAAAACCAAGTCGGTTCTATGATTGGGTCAGTCCGTTCCTAGCCCAAAGTTCATCCCTAATCCAAGAAATCGAAAACCCGATTTCTAACAAAGGCAATCTTAGTTGATAATACATATGATATGACAAGTTGATGACAATGATAGGATATGTTGCAACTCTAAATATAGTGAAACTATTTTAGGCTATATCCTGGTCCTCTATCCTTACATCTATTGCTTATGACACGATATGAGGTTATCTACGGCGGTGGTTAGCATACCACCCCAAAAATGGAACACATAAAAGACAAGAAGAATAGGGCGTCATCATTCTATATATTTATGCCTTTTACAATAAATGTTGTATATCCTACTATCCTATATCTATAGTATAGACTATGTTTTCGGGATCTACAAGCAATCATCATATTCGAATTCGGTAAGACTCTTAATTATAAAAGACTAGCATGTCCTACAATATCATAAAGATTATCAACTGGTTACACAATATTGATATCATCCGTTAAAATCTAAACTAGTATATCTGGTTTTCACGAAATACTAATTATTCTGCAGCGAACCTACTGATCTATTTCATTTTATGCGTACGGTACGGAGAAACACATTCCCTAATTTGAAAAAGCACCTATCAACATCTATATATCTAAATATTTTGTTATACGAGATGTTTTATTTCATCCCGTACTCAAAATCCTAATTGATCGATGTATCTTGTTGTAAAGTAATTATATATATGATGTAAAGTGACATAAACAAGTGAACTTTTAGAAGCCAAAGCACATCCATAATTTAGACTAATTAAAAAGACTAATAATTAATTTCTATTCATAGAAATGAAGAAAAATAATCATTACGAAGAGCATTAGTTAAAATCTTGGCATTTCGAGTTTTAGAATTCTTAATCGATGTTATCTATACATTTCAATTAAGATAATTTGCTGAGTTCATTGGGAAGAATGTATAAAACTCATAAGATACGTGTTGCTCGTAGGGAAGTTGATGTAGCAAACGAACATCCAAATAGATAATTGTTGAACGATTCAATATTGGTAGGCATAAAACAAAGTATTGAAAGTAGATAAATTAAAGAACTCAAAATCCAATGCTTCCAAAATTCCAAGCCTATAAATACGTGCTACACGAATCTAACATTCATCACTACACAATAGAATCATCAATTTTCTTACCACACTACAAAAAGTTGTTGCCATTAGTTGAAGCTACGACGATGACCCTCTTTAATATTGATATTGAGGTCCAATCAACACTTCCTGCTCCTAAGTTGTTCAAGGCCTACAACGATATGGACAAACTTGCACCCAAGGTCGAGCCTGAAACATATAAATCAATTGAAATCATCAAAGGTGATGGAGGCCCTGGAACCATCAGAAAATTTACTTTTGGCGATGGTAAGTAAGCATTAAGCAATTTCTATACGCCTAAATAAGTACCATCCCTTGTTCATCGTCATCAATAGAAGAAGTATCCGGAGACACAAAATTCTATAAAAAATAGGGATAATGTTACCGTAACTCATCGACGTTTTGATTTTGCATTTATTTGGTCTCTTAAATTTATTTCCTTGCTGTCTAAGGGCTTAATGTTTGTAAAATCAGATTCTAGGAAAAAACATCTGAATAAATCTGAAAAATCTCAGGGACCATTTAAATGCTCTTTCAAAACGTTGTGGGGGTACTGGAACAAATTCTCTTGCTACAGTAACCCTCGGGTGACTAATTAAACCCAGTTGTATAAACATTAAGCCCTTAGGCAGCAATGAAAAAAGTCAAAAACTTTAGAGACCAAATAGATGCAAAATCAAAACGTTGATTGGATACTGTAGCATTATCCCTAAATAATATGGAGACAAATTTCTATAAAAAATACACCGCTTTGTTTCATATGTCTATTCTTTATGGTAGAATTAACATAAGTAATGTTTTCTGGTATACGACGCAGGTCTTCCGTTTACAAATGGAAAATCTAAGGTTGATGCTATTGACACTGACAACCTAAGTCTAAGCTACACAGTCTTTGAAGGTGACATTTTGATGGGTATATTAGACTCTGCCACTCATCATGTAAAGTTTATACCTTCGGCTGATGGGGGATCAACATACAAGCATACTATTGTGAATAAATGCAAAGGTGATAATAAGCTCACAGATGATCACGTTAAGCTTGCAAAAGAATCATTCACCAAAACTTTTAAGGCGATCGAGGCCTATATCAAAGCCAATCCTAATGCTTACTGATGTATCTTTAGTGAAGGTTGGTGATCGTTATGGATCCAAGTGTTTTGTGTAGCGTGTTTTGGACTTGTTCTTTTGCTATTTCCCAAAATAAATGGACTTCAGTCTTGCACTCTTGTTGTGTTTTACACTTCCTGTACAGCTGTACTATGTTTCTATATCATATGGTAATAAAGAGAATGCGACTATATGTATATCTTTGAGTAACATTTTAAATAATCATCCTTGTCCTTTGTTTTAGGCATCATCGTGAGTTTTCTTGGTTGCCATATAAAATTAGATATGCCATATTTCATTTGTAATTTTGTAAAATAACACGTAATAAAACTCAAACACTTGCACAGTTCTCCTAATTATGAAGAATCAATTCTTTCCAGGATTACAACCAAAAATAATTACATTGCCTCGTTAATAATCATTTATAAGTTATTTAATAATGTCCTTTCATATACCTTTGTATAGTGTATATATTTTCTTGTACCTGTATTGAATTGATCATAAAATAACTTATATGGTATGAGCCTAACTTTGTTGATCTCCCCTCTTTTCTCTCCCACCTGTTGTTCTTCCCCATGGCGTCGCCTTCCTCATCCCATGGTGCTATTCCTCTCAATACTCTCATTCATATGCTTACTATCAAATTATCCTCCACCAATTACCGAAGTTGATAATGAAGTTTTAAAAATGTTTGATTTAGTTTTTATATATGCAAAGTAATAAAAAGGGCATATTTGTCATTTTAATATCAAGAAGGGTATATTTGTCACTTTCAGATCATTACAGAGTTCCGCTAGTGCTACTCTTTCTTTGATGATTCCGATGACTGCAGTGAGAGTTTCAGAAAGCCATATTTGTTGTTCCCGTGCGACGATTATCATCATCAACGGCCGTTTTTAGATCTCGCCTATTTGAATCCTCGAAAGCTAGGACACAATGATTTTGAGGTACAAAATTAGGTAAATTAATGTTTAATTTGCATCACCCGCTATCTCTACTTCTTTTGAGAGCATCATATACATAATTTCTGATTTTATCTTCTATGTTTTGAGATTCTGTTACTTATTTTAGGAAAATTGTAGAAAAAGATACCTTCTTATTAATGGAAAACAATCAATTACTTACAACTCAAAACTCTCTACAATTAACCTAATCTACTCTCATATATGAACACACAATGAATGCATTAAGCATTAAATCACAGCAGCGGAAATCAGGTTGAAAAAAACCCTAACTGACTGGAGAAATCGTGTATAAGCTAAGAGAGAATCACAGAAGAAATCGTGTCATCTACTTAGCTACAGAAAACCCCATCAGGTATTTATATTATCGGGTCAACCCATGGACTATCCATCGGTCAGCTACAACCCGCGCCTTTTATGAATTTCTAGAATTACAGAAGCGAGCCGCACCCCCTGCATTATCATTTGTCCAGCTTCAGCCCTCCTGCAGCTTTCCCAATCTTTCAGTAAACTACCAGTCAGCCCCTCTACAATCTGTATAAACCATACTAAGTTAGATATGAAAAAATACTTCACAAACAGTTGTTAAGTTTGATAGATAGGCATATTTCAACAAAAATCATTTTAGAAGTTGTTGCTAAAATCTTAAAATTTTGATTTCTATTAGTGATTTAAAACGCAAGTTAAGGACGTAGAACCTTTTTTCATAAGAGAAACAATCAAACTCATATTAATGTTCTTTTATACCATTACTTATACATTAATGTTGTGTTACCAGAAATGGCCAACTAAAAGCTCCACGTCTATCTCCGTATGTATCAACTTTTTTGGTGTACCATATTACTTTTTGCCGTTTGGACAATGAAAAGGAAAAACATCTCAAAGACCAAGTGTCAAGTTTAGAGGGCGTTTTGCATATTACTTTTACATAGGAAAATTTTCAAAAAGGTTTGAAGAACAGGTTAGTTATATATTTATATTCAATGTTTCTATGTGTAAGTTAGACTTTTTTTTTTTTTTTTTTTTACATTTGATTAAAATAAAGTTATGTAAATACAAGACCAATCACTCAATTAGAGTATGCACATCTTAGGTATTTTTTTTTACCAATAATGGCAATATGTAAACCAAAATGGCAACGTATCTATATATTTTTTATGTTTAATATAGCAATGTACTTACAAATCATTATCCATAATATCAACGTATGTTATTTTTCCTTTCTAGTGGACGCAGATTTCCTAAAGTGTACATTGTATACACAAAGGTTGATATGCTTAAAAATGTGGAGATTGGTGAGAAAAAAGGAGAAATGAAGCTTATAATGTTAGCTAAAAAGAAACTTGGAGTTTATGTTGATAAGTAACTTTTATATTTGAATTTTTTTGTCCTTTAAGAAAATACTTCCATGATACGATGATCCCGTTTTTAAACGAGGTGATATTGATTTATAAATTATTTAAAAATTATTCATATGTCTTGTGAGACATTTTTTTGACCATATAATTGCTTACATGGTATAACTCTTGATGAAAGATGCGATTTGGTGGTGAAGCTAAAAAAATGTTAAAAGAGGTAAATTGTGTTGCGTTTTTTTCGATTCTTATTTTTTCAGTATTGCAGGAATCGGCCTTAATTAGCGGCCAATTAATTGACGATTAATCGCTTAATGGTCTGCAACCGATTACGATTATCCATTTGAAAGAAAATTATTATTATATATTTAATATCTATTTCGGTCTAAGAAATATAACCATTTTTCATCTTTGCCTCTTTGGAGTATATCTATTGTGTATATTGAGTTATAACTTTAAGCATTTAGATTTTCATAATACATAAATTGTCGATTTCGGATGATTATTATAGCTAGAATTATTTAAACTTCACAGAAAACCGTAAATTTACAACTATTGCTGTTTCATGATTAAAAAAAAAAAAAAAAAAAAAAACCGATAGGGAAGGTGGTACGACCCCATAAACTAGAGGTGTTCATAGTAGTTTAAGGTTGACAATAGTTATTCCGGAAATAAAGCATAATAACTCTTGGTATACATTTATTTGTTGCAACATGATCAAGTGAAAACAAAGTACAACGACACAACCTGACAGTGTCCAGTTATTCATGTGAAACCAAGAAGTAGAAAAACACAGTAACACAATGATTTATCCTAGTAAGAGCACCCACTAACCAAAACATGTCTTATTGAAATAAAACTTATTGATCCGTGATGAATTAGTAAGCTTCAGGATGAGCAATGGCATAAGCCTCAATCGCCTTAAAGGTCTTCTTCAATCCTTCTTTCATCTGGTTAACATTGTCGTCGGAGAGCTTACCATCTCCTTTGCATTTAAACACCATTGAGTGCTTGTATACGGAACCTCCATCAGCAGAAGGTAAAAACTTTAGATGATGTGTGCCAGACTCTATCATGCCCATTAAGACGTCACCTTCAAAGATGGTGTAACCGAAGCTAAAGTTGGTTGTATCCACGAAATCAACCTTGTGTTTCGAGCTTGTGAATGGGAGAGCTGTGCATGCATTATAGAAATCGTTAGTGAGCAAAAAATAAGAAAATTATTGACATTAACTTGACGATCCGCCATGAATTTAAACAAAAAATAAAGTAAAAGCTTCGTATGTAATTAATGGTGTAATTACTTACCATCACCGTATGTAATGCTCTTGATGGTCCCAACACCGCCATCGCCTTGGATGATTTTGACAGCTTTGTAAGTTTCAGGTTCAGCCTTAGGTGCAATGGTGTCAAAATCATTAAAGGCCTTGAAAAGTGTAGGAGCAGGAAGAGAAGAAGTGACCTCGAATTCAGCACTAACAACAGCCATTATCAATTATTTTGAGAAGTAAAATAGGTAAGAAGTTGAATGATGTAGTTGTATTGAAAGATGAGTGAAGGATGGTGGTATTTATAGGGTTGGAGGGTTGGAACAAGAATAGCATAGCGATTGATATGAAGAATTGTCAAAAGAACTCCAGATAAATTCTGCATCCCGTTGTTGACTTAAACGGATAGGTTTTCGTGCCAAAAAATTATAAATGTTGTTAATAAATTAATAGTCGAAACAAATTTTCTTTCATTGTACCATGATTATGATGTTATAAGTTCAAAAAAATTATTATTATATGCAGGTATCGTGATAAATTTGGTTTATATAGTTTTAAAGTGTTAATTCACATTCAAATTATTAATTTTGTTATCGTCATTTTATTTTCACATCAATCTAATTCTAATTACAAATAACAAACTTAATAACTGAAATGAATTCTCAATTTCAAAACAAAGAAAATGTCGGTATAACAATATACAGAGTAACGAGGGTTTCACGACACAACACAAAAAGATAAACATTCATATTTGGATTTTAGGACCCAATACATAATGTATTGTCTTGGTATTCTTGGTCACAGTTCGACAAAAGGAAAAGGTCACCAAGTCTATTTTTGTCTATTTTTTAGTTCACTATGTTGACTAACACAATTAATTTTTTCCATTTTGCAATTGTTTATATTATTAGTCTACATTCCTTTGTCGATAGTTTTATCAAAATTTGGAAAATTGTGACCAAGTTAAGTTAATAAATGCATATATGTTAATTTGGACTCGGGGTAACCAATTCGTCCTAGCTTAGATCTTTTTGCATCGACATATATTGAAATATTTGTTTTAATGGCAAAACTCCTTTATTGTATTAAACTATTTTTTTAATGTCAAAGTTGATTGATTATATTGATATATTTTTTTAACGTCAAAACTACTTAAATTTCATCTGAAATTTATTAACTATTAGAACTCAACAGACTATAATAACTTATGTTACTCACTTGATACTTATAATAGTTATTATTGTTATTTTTTAGCATTATGTTTTAAAAGATGAAAAAAACAATAATTTGATTTGTAAAATAATAGGAGTTGTTATGAAATAATATATTAAAACATTAAAGATTACGAAGATAATTTGGTTTAATATTTCTAATTCAAAAGTTTGTAAATTAAAATAAGTAATTGTTAATATAAATTAATATTAAAGATTAATAAACAACCTTAAATGAGTAAAAAATTATTAACTCTAACGAATTATTATTTAATATTTCTACGTGAAAAACCTACATCAGTAAGTAAGCAAAAAATCCATTTAACCAATTTGTTTTATTAGTATTCATAGTTTTTAATTATTGATCATGTATCTCGTTTAATTGAAAATTTATTGAACATTTTAAGCTATGTCAATCGTCGTTTCCATTCTAAATAAACAACAAATCTTTTTTTCCTTTACTAAAAAATATTTCAATCATAAATAACTTCATACGTTGTTTAGTTAAACATCCAAAAACTTTATTGTTTTTTTTGTTTGCCAATAAAGAATATAATTAAAACATTATATTTTTTCATTTCTTGATTGTCGAATGAATATACAAATCATTTTCATTATATATATATATATATATATATATATATATATATATATATATATATATATATATATATATATATATATATATATATATATATATATATATATATATATATATATATATATATATATATATATATATATATATATATATATATATATATATATATATATATATATATATATAGAGAGAGAGAGAGCTAGGTTATAATAAAAATGACAATTATTGTGTTACCTTGTAAGCAAATCCTGGCCATCGGATTTCATTCTCGTAACAATGAAAAAAACACATTCTTAACAGAATAATTTTTTGACATAATGAGTTCATACCAATCTTAAAAGAATGAACTAAATTTTGTACAATCTTAAAAGAATATGTTTTAAATGAGTGGTCCAGATTGAGTTTCAAGGTTACACAATACTTGTATGAATATATTTGATCCTATATATATATATATATATATATATATATATATATATATATATATATATATATATATATATATATATATATATATATATATATATATATATATATATATATCGTAGGAACCCAAAATCCGGTAAGAACCGTGAGGACAAATATGAACATTTAATCATGAAAAATGGATAGATAAGATTCAATGTGAATAAAATGTCACATCTAAAGGGCTTGGGTGCTACTTGTCTAAAAATCAAAACTATTTGGTGGATAATAGAAATTAATGGAGGTAATATGGTAATTGAAACGAGACCCTCCACCAAATAGCGACACTTTCCGCCATATTGTTTGCTGGATTTTTTTATTCCCTCCGCTTAGTTTTTAGGTCATAATTTTTTTTCTTTGTAACAAAAACATTCTCAAAAAACTAAAGTTCCTAAAATTTAATTTTCTACGAAACAAGCACCATCATGAAAATTTGAAAAAAATATATATTTTTATTTTTTTATTTTTATAAAAAAATCAAAAACTTAAGAAAATTATCCAAAAATTATGAAATTTTTTTTTTTTTTTTTGGTAACCGAGGACCCCACCCGACCCATCCTTTGGATGACCCTGATGAAGCAACCTCGGGGCCCACACACACCTGGCAGCAGGGTGGTCCGGGTCAATCACCTACGGGGGTAGAGAGGTGGCCAGTGGCCATCCCCTGATTGAAACCTAACACTCCCTATGGGGAAAGGGAGGGAGTGAGATTAGAACTTGGAACCTCTTTATGGGGGAAGAGAAAGAGTCCAAAGCCTTATCCACTAGGCCATCAGGGTGATGGTTAAAATTATGAAAATTTAAGAGATCATTCTAGACATCATATTAGTAAGTTTTTAAAAAAAATTGAATTTTTTTTTTGAAGTATTCATTTTTATATTTTTAAGTAAAAAACTCATCAAAATAGCAAAAAATATACATGATCCAAAAATATTAAAACCAAAATATGTTTATGATTCAAAACATATGATCCAAGATTCAAAATTCGTTATGATCAACATCCAAAACTCGTTCTGATCCAAAACGAGTTACAAAAACATACAACGACAAAATAATTCAAAACTTATGATCCAAGATTCAAAATTAGTTATGATCCATGATCCAAAACGAGTTAAAAAAAACATACAACGACAAAAGTAAAAAAACAAATGGAAAAATAACAAAAAAAAATAAAAAAACACAAAAAATAACAAAAAAACTAAAATAAAAACAAAAAACTGAAAAAAAAACTAAAAAAAAAACATAATATTAAAAAAAATAAAAATAACGAAAATAAATAAAAAACCCGGTTAAATTATGTTGTACGGACGTGACTAGCATATGATCGTATCCTCAAGTCCGAATTTCGTTCTGTGGACGTGCATTGCGTCACGTCGAAGGAAGACGTTTGACGTTATTGTCCTTAGGAGAGTGATTGAACAAGAAGAGTCATCGCGGTTCCTACCCGATTTTGAGTTCCTACCAGATCCTAACCCTATATATAGGGTGAGGACTCCAATTTCGGTGAGGACTGTGAGGACAAATCTGCAACTCTAATCTTGAAAAATAGGTGGCTAAGATTCATTGTGAAAAAATTGACACATCTTAAAAGTTTGGGGGGCTAGTTGTCTAAAAATCAAAACTAGTGGGTGGGTAATACAAATTAAGAAGGATAATATAGTAATCTGATTAAGTAGCCCACCCCCCATTACGACTCTTGTCACAATCTCGTTTGCTGGGTTTTTTTATTCCACCAACTTAGTTTTTAGGCCATAACTTTTTTTTCTTTATAAAAAAAATTCTGAAAAACCCAAAGTTTTAAAATTTAATTATCTACAAAACAAGCACTATCATCAAAATTTGAAAAAAAAATATTTTTTATAATATATTTTTATAAAAAATCAAAAATTAAAAAACAAATCTCCAAAAATTATGAAAATTTAAGGGATCATTGTAGATATTATATTAGTAAGTTTGCAAAAATAATTTTTTGAAAAAAAATGTTTTTTAAGTGTTCATTTTTATATTTTAAGTAAAAAACTCATCAAAATAACAAAAAATATACATGATCCAAAAATATTAAGAACCAAATTATGTTTTATGAATCAGACTGTTATAAACTAATTATTTTTTGAATCAAAACTTATCAAAATAGAAAAAATATATATATTTGATCCAAAAATATGAAAACCAAAATATGTTTTATGATACAAGATTCAGAATTCGTTATGATCCAATATCTAAAACAAGTTACGATCCAAAACGAATTTTAAACGACAAAAAAAAACTAGAAAAGGAAACTGGAAAAAAATGAAAAAAGAAAAAAAAACGTGAAAAATAACTAAAAAATTAAAAAACAAAAAATGAAAGAAAAATAAAAAAACCTGACTAAATTATGTTGTACGGACGTGAGTAACAAGTAATTATATCTTCGAGTCCGTATTACGTTCCATGGACGAGCGCCGCATGAGATTACGTCAAATCCAATAATTACTTTTGACGTTATTGTCCTTAAGGAAATGAGTGGACAAGAATTGTCCTCGTAGTCCTCACCGAAATTGAAGTCTTCATCGGATCCGAACTATATATATATATATATATATATATATATATATATATATATATATATATATATATATATATATATATATATATATATATATATATATATATATATATATATATATATATATATATATATATATATATATATATATATGTGTGTGTGTGTGTGTGATTTTAGATATCATAATCTAACGACTAACAAATAGTATAAAAATAAAAACTACAACTTTTAATAAATTAAAACCATCGAAATATCTATTATAACATATTTATTAGAAAACCACACCAAATACTCCTACATCATTCACAAACAACAATCCCATGATTTTACATATCAAAATCTAACGAATAACAAAAATTTGAAAAAACTAATAACATAAAAGCATTGAAATATCTATTATAACATTTATATTCATAAACCACATCAAACCCTCCAAGATTATAAAAATATTTTCATGATTTTATATATCATAATCTTACGAATAACATATACTAAGGAAAAGTTAAATACTACAAGTTTTAGTAACATAAAAGAACCAAAAAAATTATAATATTTGCATTAAAAAATACATCAAACACTCCTAAATCATACAAAGAATGTAAAAACAATTTCAAGTACAAACTTAATACAATCTCAACAATATATAAATATCAATATACATTTGGTGTATTTTCCATTTCTTATACTCTTCATATTTTAATCACAAACTAGGCGAATCCCCGCACATTGCGCAGGAATAAAATTACACAATGAAAATATTATAAGATTGTATATTATTCAAAGTAACAAATATGCGTTTTCTTCATACGTCGTTGTATAATTTTATTGAAATTAAAATATAATTTTTGTATATTAGTTGTATGAAAGTTAAAAATTGTATTAGTATTATATATTGTCAGAAATATAATATTTGTAATTAAGTATGAAAAACATAATATCCTAATTATTTTGAACCATATAAAAAATGAGACATTTATTAGAAGGTTGGAAATTGAAATTTTGTAGTAGTTATAATTATTCTAATATCAAAATAAAACTCAAATTATATGATTGAATATAAATATTTATCTTGAACCTGATTATATCAATGGTTTCTATCCACGAGTTGTATATGAATAAAATTATGTATTATTTTTTTATTTAATATTATTTTAACCATTTTTATAGTTAAATAATTTAAAAACTATAACTTTAATCATTTGTAAAAATGACCATCATAATAGGATTTTATTGGTCTATATAACTATTTATCTCAAACACTGTATTTGGTTACATTGAAGATCCATCTTAATAGTACAACCGTCTAACATTCAATTAAGGATGTTAATAATTAAACCACTACAACTCAATGAGTTTTTTACTTATGTAATTAGTTAATAATTATTGTATTTAATTGAATAAAATTAAAAACATTTAAATTATGGTAACTCAATTAAATAAATTATATCATATGCTCTTTAAATTTTTATTAAATTGTTTGTTGAACAAATTATAGAATGAAGAATGTTTGTTTATGATGGTGGAGAATGTATAATTATACGAATCGTCTAAAACAAATATGGTTAGTTATTTAACAATCATCTAATATTTATTCAGATTTGGTAAATAAGTTCATTCTTTTTAGCTTTAGCTTCTTTTGTCTTAGTAACATTTTAGTTCAAAATATATATGTTCATTTTAATTATGCAGAGAATTTGAAAAACATTCATGTGCGAAATTTGTAATACATTTTAATCATGCTAATAATGAAAAATGATAATAACTTTTTAAATAACAAATGATTATGTTAAATAAAATCTATTTATTTATTTTAATTTGTAATACAGTTTTATTTTTGTTATTAAAAAGAACTAAATAAAGTTTGAAGTTTTATATAAGCATGTTTGACCATATTCACATTTATTATCACATTTGCTATAAACATGTGTAAAATTTGATGTATATCTCATCCTTGAGTCCAAGAGTAGTTTTCAAGAAAGTGCATGTCATTACTTTCATCAAACAGTGGTTCTCACTTTTATGTAAACCAAGTCCATACACAAAGGTACCAAGGAACTAGAATCAAGCTCATGCATTTTCATATTTTGGGTGGCTAGATGGCGTGAAGAAAGGAAAAAAGGGGAAGAAAGTTCATCTCTCTCTCTCTCCTTTCTATTACCTTTCTATTATTTATAAAGTATACTTTATAAATTTTATAAATAATAAACTTCTAACACTTTTGAATTGTTATTTAACTCAATAAATATATATAACCTAATATATATATATATATATATATATATATATATATATATATATATATATATATATGTATATATATATATATATAATACATTTTAATACTTCAAATTATATGAGTTAAATATAACCTCATTAATCATTTAACCATTAAAATGATATAAATATTTATACACTCTTATTTAGTTCGTACCATATGAAATAAGTTTATTTATAATATTATTTTCACATAAAATAACAATTACAAGATTTATAATATTTTATTTGAATAAAATTCACTAAAAATGAGAAAAAATATAGTACACTTGAATTGTATTATTTAAGTGTGCTTACTGCTTGCCAAAAAATCCTACTTCTACAATTGGTAGGTCACCGAGTTATTCAATAAAATATCATATTGGTGACTTCTTATTTTTGGTGTGACCTTAACAATTTTTGGAGTGACCTTAACAGGATAGCATGTTATTAGAAATTTTCCCTTTGTATTTAGCAATATTCCATTTTACCTATAAATATGAAGGGATATGGTTGTTAGTTGGTGAGCACCTGCAATATAGTCTTTTATATTCCAAACAGTTTGTGCTAGGGAACTCTTTCTTAGTGCATTGTATTCTTCATGTATGATTATTACTCTTTGTTATCTATGAAATCGCGGTTAATCATACATTTTCTACATATTATTACGCTTATATTTGAGATTTTATTATTATACTGCACTTGTTAGCCACTAGGGGTCCTGAAAATACGAATCACCAAACACATTTGTTAATAAAAAAACTTCTTAGTTCATTTTGCTTTGCATTTATATGTAGTCTATTGAAGACGAGAAACTCAACCATTTTCACAAAGTCCAAGGTAATCATATGAAAATGGCGGATGATTTCTAACATCGTCGCAGTCGACGATGCGATAAAAAATACTAGATTGTATACCTTACAGCATACTAGCTGGTGGAAGTAAGGGTCGAATCGTGGAGTCTGTAGTTGAATATTGTGTCAAGAAATAACCGACCTATAGTGTTACTCGATAGACGGTGTCGATCCATACACGTAACTAAATCCAAACAATTCGAAATTACCGAAAACATAAACTTGCAAATTTTAAACTATACGAATCCAAATCTCGATCAAACCAAACCAATACGTTCTGATCCCGAGGTATACTCAGAAAATGAGAATCGCCAAACACGAACAATCGACCAAACGAACAATAAACGTAAAACCGAAATCGAACCCGAATATTAAAAGGAGTCGAATGATTGCATTAAAACTAAACCAAACCAGAAGTCGAATGTTTCTAACTTCGGTCGATAATCCAGATCTATGTTTTCAAACAGATTCTACAAGTCAGAATCGTTAAACACACGCGATAAACAAAACCGAAAAACAAGAAATTAAACTAAAATTTGCAATTTACCTACTACCGATCAATGAAATACGAAAATACGAGTCAAAGTATTCTGAGTTCCATTCAAAGGTCGGTTATTCGCTCCCAAATAACGAACCGGAGGCTTCTATTTATAGTTGCGAAAAATGCCTGGACGCGGCGCGTAGAGGTGAAATCCGCGACGCGTCCTTATCCATAACCCTGATGTTCGCACCTTGAATTTTGAAACTCTGATCTGATACACAGCTAAGCGCGACGCGCGTGTCTACTATACTGTGGTGTGCGTATGCATTCGCCTGATAGTAGACTTCATTCCAAACTTCACCATTTTGCACATTTTTAACACCTGTATTGTATATAATTTGCACACGAGCACTAGACATAAAAACGTGAGTAATATAACAGTTTCAAATAAATATTTTACTCAAAAGAGGGACCAACGACGACTAAAATACTTGATATTACTAGGCATCGTCAAACACCTCACACTTGTGCCTTGCTTGTCCCAAGCAAGTGAGTTTTTAACAAATTCTAACTAAAACCCAAATATTTTTGAATGCCTTCAAAAGAGGATCCAAAATTTTTCTAACTTCTAAATAGCTCAACTTATTTTAACTCAACAATAGCATGACTACAACTAAACAATATTTTTTGAAAAATACCAGATACTATTACTCTCAAAAGCTATTCGTTTTGTAATTAAAACTTCTTAAATATTTTGAAATTTGCTAAAATTTTGAAAAATATTTGCAAAAGGTTCAAAAATTCTCTTTTCGACCGTCCCCACCCCACACTTTAAATCGTACAACATCCCCATTGTACATAAAAAATTCAACACAAGGGAGAAAAGAGTTACCCCCTTCGAAACGGTGGAATTTCTTGCTTATCGGAACCATTTGCAACAGGATATCAAAAATGTGCATCTTGGTTTGACTGTCCGGAGTTGTGGCACAATAGTGAACACTCCGGTATGTGAGAAGTGTACGTGTACAGTGACCCCACACTTGTGTTATACAACTCCTCGGTAGACCTCGTTGGTACTTGCATACAGAACACTCAAACAAACATTAAATGCAAAAAGCATACAAAAAACAAATATAAACGACAAACAGTAGGTTTACGTACAATGTTTCCAAAAATAACAAGAGACAAAATATAATCACTCATCATCGTCGTGGTGAGTCCCTGATGGACCAGCCTCATCGTGTTGATCTGCTGTTGGGAAGGGCCGTGGCTCCCGTCCAACATGAAAAAGGAGCTCTCGCAGTGCCTCTGCCATCCACTGCTGCTGATCCTCCAACCTTGTCAACCTCACAACAATGTCTCGCAAAGCAGCCTGTACGTCTATAGGCTGTGGTGCTGGGCGTGACTGTGGTGGTGGCTGGACCTCTGACTCCACTCTCCTCTTCCTGGTGGGCCTCACCTACTGATCCTCTTCCTCATCTTTCTCATTGGTGATCTCTGGCTCTGGCTAGGGCTGCACCGGGCTTGCTGAGCCGCTGGGCGGGTCGATGGAATCTCGAGAAATATCGCATACATGCCCTGTCTCACTAGCTGAAGCACCCTCATCGTCTCCAGATATCATCCCTATGTGTTGAAAAATACGATAACTGATCTCCACAAATAAGGTTTTTAAGCCTATTACTGTGTGACAGATATGTATTTTATCTATAATATGCGGAATAAATAAGAGTTGTGGAATAAAATAAAACGGTAAATCTAAACTAGACAGTATTTAAATAGACAGAAAGTGGTAAATAAAGTAAAAGTTAGAAGTTAAAGGTTAGATGTAATAAACGCCATTATCAACGATAACGTGTTTTTACAATAAGTAAAAAGGTTAGAAGTTAGAAGTTAGAGGTTAGATGTAATAAACGCCATTATCAACGATAATGTGTTTTTACAATAAATAAAAAGGTTAGAAGTTAGAAGTTAGATGTCTCGGTTAAATACAGTCCACATATGTTTTGGTTGTCACGGTTCAATTCGGATGTATTTGAGATTTGGTACAGTTGATTTATAACAGTTTAAATAAATCAATAACGACACATATAATTTTGAAAGAACTTATCGATAGCTGCGGAAGATAGCGTTTTTCTTGATGAGTCGATTTCTTGTTCTTCACGGTAAGATGAGGTTTTGGTGATTTTTGGTGTCGGGTAGAGGTTGTTTAGAGGTTTGGAGTTTGGTGTCGGGTAGAGGTTGTTTAGCGGTTTGAAGTTTGGTGTCGGGTGGAGGTTTTGTTTCTTGCGGTTTTGCGGTTTGATCCTCGTTGCCAAATGCAGAAATATCAGAATTTTGAGCTGTTTGGTCGTGGATTAGAGTGTATGGAGCTTGGATAATATGTGTGTGTTGTACAAAATCAGCAAGAGGAAGCTTGTATTTATAGTCTGTTCCAGCGAAGATCGGGTCGCGATCTGCTATGGGATCGGGTCGCGATCTCAAGTGGTTCCCGCTTTTGTGCTGGCCACTACCCGACTCGGTGGAGTGTGGTAGGTGGGTAGGGTCGCGATCTGTGAGGAGATCGGGTCGCGATCCGGGTCGGGTCGCGATGGGAGGAAGATCGGGTCGCGATCTTGTCGGGTTGCCGTCGGTTCGCGATCTTTGGTCAGCATAGTGTCACGTGTGTGTCATCACGATCGGGTCGCGATCTAGGTTGGATCGGGTCGCGATCTGCACTGTTCCAGCCTTTTTCTTCTTTTGTTTTGATATTCTTCATTTTGCGACACATGAGCTGTTGGGTCGCGATTGCTGTCGCTGGGTGACATTTTTGCTCTTTGGTACATAGCGTCATTTTCTCCGGTTTGGTTGATCTCGAATTTACGCAATCTGAAATAAATTGTTAATAAAAACATTTCGACTTATTTCAGTGATGGTCACATAAAAACATAAAAAAACATTATTCAACAATTTCCCCCTATGTGATCATTAATGAAATGAGGAGAAAAATGTTTGATTGAAATTCTTGAAATTTGGATAAGACATTTATAAAACCATATCACTTGTTTTGAAAGAGTGTGACTAGATTTTACTTATGTTTTGAAAAATGTTTGTCAAGAATATTTGTTTCTGAATCAAAGTCTCGAGTTCGATTATCAAAAGGTTTTTGTATATGTATTTTCATAATATTCCTTAAGATTTTATAGCATTTATAAAGACGACAAATGATCTTAATAGGTCGATTCAGATGAACGCTCATAGGTATAACTCACACTTGACTGAGGTGTTTGTTTGTTCTGGGTGCAGAACTGGTGTATAATCACTAAAGATGAGTGATATCTCTCTGTTTGAAGGTGTTGACTTATGCTTAATGTGGATTTATACCTATATACTTTAGTCACTTGGTCTTCATATTAGATAATCAATCACATAAGACTGGTTTCGGCATTACTCAGAGGGTTTCTTCATTCATGCCATTGATGTTCACTCTCTTTCAGTCGGTAAATACATGTAGAGGGGTTTAGAAATATTCATAGTGCATTTTGCAACTAAGAATATTCAATTATGAAGGCTACAGTATCCCGGTAAATCTTCGGTTTTTGACAGCTATATTTGATAAAGCTTTTGAGAATTCGTTGCTTGAGAGATGTCTGTCTTGATGGATTGTTGTTTGTAAATCTTCCTTTTCTTTGGTGAGGTGTTTACCTTTGTCTTTATCTTTTCTTGATTTGTGTGAATACACATTGTGTAAAAGATATCTGATGTGGTTACCAATTGTGATTTGTTGACAGCTTTTGTTGGATATGACTTTGTCGTTTCTTCATTTGTCAGATTCGTTATGCCAGATGATCAGTCTTTTCTTTGAAGTGGTTTGATTGAGGATAGGGATAGGTGATATAATAGACAGTTTGTCTAATATATAAGAAAATGAAAGTATCGTCCCTGGTCATTTTGATATCTAAGCAAAAATGAGACTAGCATCACGGTATAAGAGTATAAATCCTATAAGTCATAATGAAAACACCTTTGCTCACAGAAATGAATTCCACTTAGCAGTTAAAGACGAGGCACAATTTCTCACATGGGTTTGGTTTTCATCTGAATCTCCTGATCTTATGTCCCTTTACAGATAAAATCGTTATAATTGAAATAAATTCAAAGGGAATAGGAGAATGTACATAACAAAAATGTTTGAAATTTGAACCTTCTCTTTAATTAAGAATCAATATAACTGAGAACATTCATCGAGCATAAGTATCTGAAAATTTAGTCAGGAAGATGTTAGTCACATGGTTTTGTAAAATAAAAAAGATAAAATTATATCCTAATTTTTTTGTGATTTTTGATTATGTGGATGTTTTTTTTTGAAAATTTTTGGTTATTTGAATGTTTTTGGAAAATTTTGTTTATGAAAGTAAACACTCTTTTGTACAAACAAAAAGTAAGAGATTAGGGATGGATGTTATCTGGATTCAACATTCCTAGGCGGCCTAGGAAGTATTGAAACTTGGTTTCGTCTAGAGCCTTAGTAAAGACATCGGCAATTTGATCTTCGGTGTTTATGAAGTGCAATTCGATATGACCTT
The DNA here is from genome assembly GCA_023525715.1 of Cichorium intybus. NCBI lineage: Eukaryota > Viridiplantae > Streptophyta > Magnoliopsida > Asterales > Asteraceae > Cichorium > Cichorium intybus. The sequence goes on along the minus strand of CM042017.1, from coordinate 71,511,197 downwards.
TTTGTATGTTGTCTTTGAGGAAATGATATCGAATGTCGATGTGTTTTGTCATGGAATGGTGCACGGGATTGTGAGAAATGGCGATTGCGCTGGTTGAGTCACAAAATATGGGAATTTGTGATACTTTGTAGCCATAGTCACGTAATTGAGTTTGCATCCACATGACTTGTGAACAGCAGCTTGCGGCAGCTACATATTCAGCTTCTGCGGTTGAAGTGGACACGCATGATTGTTTCTTTGAAGTCCAACTTACCAGTCTGCCTCCAAGAAATTGGCAAGAACCAGATGTGCTTTTTCTGTCTAGTCTGCATCCTCCATAGTCGGAGTCGGTGAAGGCGTTAAGCTGAAAATCAGAGTTAGCTGGATACCAAAGGCCAAGAGATGGAGTTCCTTTAAGATATTTGAAAATTATTTTCACAGCTATGGCATGAGATTCCATAGGATTGGCTTGGTATCTGGCACAGACACATGTAGAGAACATTATGTCGGGTCTGCTGGCTGTGAGGTATAGGAGTGATCCTATCATTCCTCGATATTTCTTTTGATCAACAGGCTTGCCATTTAAGTCTGCATCTAATTTATAACCAAGGGCCATTGGGGTTTTTGCTGTATTTGATTTGTCAAGAGAAAAACGAGTTAGAAGATTGTGACATAATTTTCTTGATTGATGAAAATTCCATCTGATGATTGTTTGACTTGTAGTCCAAGAAAAGTAGTCATTTCTCCTATCATGCTCATCTCAAATTTGCTCTTCATCAAATCTGCAAACTTGATACTCAAGGATTCATCAGTAGAACCGAAAATAATGTCATCGACATATATTTGAACGATTAACAGATGTTTATTAAAAATTTTACGAAAGAGAGTTTGATCAATTGAACCTCTTTTGAATCCTGATTCTTCTAAAAATGTTGACAATGTTGAATACCAGGCACGACGTGCTTGTTTTAAGCCATAAACTGCTTTTTGTAACTTAAAACTGTGATTTGGGAACTGTGGATCTTCAAAACCTGGAGGTTGTTGAATATACACATCACGATCAATCTCTCCATGTAAAAATGCACATTTTACATCCATTTGGTAAACTTTGAAGTTCTTGTGTGCTGCATATGCTAGAAAGATACGAATGGCTTCGAGTCTTGCAACTGGAGCATAAGTTTCATCGTAATCGATTCCTTCTTGTTGAGAATAGCCCTTGACGACAAGTCTTGCTTTGTTTCGACAAACTATGCCTTGATCATCAGTTTTGTTTCTGAAAACCCATCTTGAACCTACTACAGTAACATCGGGAGGAGTAGGAACAAGATCCCATACTTGGTTTCTTTCGAATTCAGCTAGTTCTTCTTGCATGGCTTTGACCCAGTCTGGATCTTTGAGAGCTGAATGGATGGTTTTGGGTTCTGTCATGGATAAGAATGCTCTGTATAAACATTCATTTGAGGAAGCGGCTCTTGTTTGAATACCAGAATTGGGATCTCCTATAATTTGTTCTGCAGGATGATTTCTGGTCCATTTGTTTAGGCGAGTTTTTTCAGGTATTTCTATTGGTGTTTCTATGTCCCATTGTTCTTCTTGGTCAGGTGATTCTGTTGGGAATAGATTTTGGTTGTTGTCAGATATGTCTTTTTGGATTATAGGGTGAGAATGAGGTAAAGAAGGTTCACCCATAGATGATGCACTGGGATCATTTTGGACTGGTGGATTGAGAGTGTTCAAAGAGGAATTTAGTGTTGGTAATTCCCCCTCAACTTGATCTGCATTTTCTTGGTTTGATTGTGAAGTTTCTGCATCGGAGGTTCCTGTAGGAATTGTAGTAGATGTTAGAAATTCAGAACTATAAGCGGTTTTGGGTTGTTCAAAAAGTAAATCAAGATTAATTTCTATGTCCGTAGAAGGCATTTGTTGAATTGGATTTTGAAAGATATTATTGATCATTTTAGAACCAAAATGTTTACGATCCAATTTCCTGACATAAAATTCATCGAAATGAATATCTGTACTTTCTTCAATTACTCTAGTACGTTTGTTCAGTACTCGATAAGCAGCTGAGGTAAAAGAGTAACCAAGGAAAATTCCTTCGTCTGATCTTGATTCAAATTTTGAAAGGTGATCTTTGTTATTCTTTATGAAGCATCGACAACCAAAAATATGAAAGAATTTGATGTTTGGTTTTCGGTTGTTAATGACTTCATATGGTGTTTTATGAAGTTGTTTATGGATTAAAGAACGATTTTGAGTGTAGCAAGCTGTGGCTATTGCTTCTGCCCAGAAGTATTGTGGCAGATCAACAAAGATGAGCATTGATCTTGCAGCTTCGCACAGAGTTCGGTTCTTTCTTTCAACAACGCCGTTTTGTTGAGGAGTATAAGGGGCTGAGAAGTTGTGTTCGATGCCTTTGTTTCTGAGAAATGAGTCTAGAGTTATGTTTTTGAACTCTAAACCATTATCACTTCGGATTCTTCGAACTGGTCGTTTGAGCTTTAATTCAATCTGTTTGATGAAGTTGATCATTTCTTCAGGTGCTTCTGACTTTAGCCTTAAAAAGAAAACCCAAGTAAAGCGTGAGTAATCATCAATAATGACAAGGATGTATTTCTTCCCTTTTATGCTTTGGGTTTTTGCAGGGCCGCAAAGATCAATGTGCAGTAATTCTAGTGGTTCGGATACACTAGATTCAGGAATGCTTTTATGAGAGGATTTGGACAGTTTTCCTCCTTCACAAGCTGCACAAAGAGTTTCATTATCAAGTTTCAGAAGCGGCAGTCCGCGAACAAGATCATTTGCAATCAACTTGTTGATGTAGCCGAAGTTGAGATGGGAAAGACGACGATGCCACAACCAGCTAATGTCAGCTGAAGCTTTGGATAAGAGACAGATGTCTGGTTTTCCATAGATAAGGTCCATATCTAGTGGATACATGTTGCCTAGACGATCAGAATTGACTAGAATGGCTTTGGTCTTGGCATCCGTGATTATGCTTCGCTGTTTGGTGAAAAGAACTTCATGATTGTTGTCACAAAGTTGTGATACGCTGATTAGGTTGTGTTTCAGGCCGTCAACGTAGGCTACTTTCTTGATGGTGAAGTGACCATTTGTTATGTTTCCATAACCTTTGATTCTTGCAGTCATGTTATTTCCAAAAGTCACATCTTGTTTGGATTCTGTGGGTTTGAAGTCTCGTAGAAAGCTCTGGTTTCCTGTCATATGCTTGGAGCAGCCACTATCGATATACCATGTGCCATCCTTGGGCTCTCCAGCACAAAATGCCTGCAATTAGACAGAAAGTTTAGGTACCCAAACCATGGTGGGTCCTGATTTGTTAATGGTTTTTGATAATTTGGAATCATTGTAGTATTTGTTGATTGGACGGAACGGTTGCGGTTTAAGTTGATTTATTAGGTTTTCCCAAAGTGAGATTTGTTTTTGAAAACCTGTCATTTGAAATGATTTCTGATTTTGTGAAAAGTATCCTATATGTGAAGATCTGTTTGATAACCTTTCTTTGTATCTGGGATCTGAATGGTTTTGGAAAACACTTTGATGATGGAATGGAATTTGGTGAAATGATGGTTTCTGAAAGTTCCTTGAGAGATTAAAGTTTATCTCTTGAAAGCGATTTTGAATTGGTTTTTGAAACGATTTTTGTTTTGGATTAAAGTTCTGTTTTTGTGGCACAGCGCTTGGTTTCAAAGGTTTTTCTTTGAAAACAATGGGCCTGCTTTGTTCTTTTGGTTTACAGACAGCTTGAATGGTTTGTTTATTTGTCTGTTGTTTCTTTGAATACTTTTGTCCCAGATTATTCTTTCCAATAAAGGTTGAGTTTAAAGAGGGAAAGACAGTTGGAACAGAAGTACTACCATGTTGATGATCAGAATTTTCTCCATTTAAGAAATTTTCAAGTTTGATTGTGCCATCATTCATTGTTAGTTTAGTAGATCTCAATTGATGAGTTACTGAACTAGCAGAGTCTGATTCAGATTTTAAGACTCTTTTGAAAGACTTTTTGGAAACAGTGAAAGCAGTATCATCTGGGCTACAGTTGATAACTGTTTCGTCATCTGAATCGTCTTCATTAGCAGATAAGAAAAAATCTGGTAGAGGTGATTTAGAGTTTTCACAAATTGTTCCATTTTTCTTTTCAGTCTCTTCATTTTCAAAAGATTCTCTTCCAATTCCCGGTTTATAATTCGTATCAATTTTGCCAGTTCCTAAGTTATTTGCTTTAGTGAAAACATCATCACTCAATTTTCTGGCAATATTGATAGACTCCAGTTTTCCTTGAAATCTTTGATTTTCGGATTCAAGAAATTTGATTTGCTTTGAAGAATCATCTAGTTTTAGAATTAAACTAGTGTTTTTGTCAGTTAAGTCTTGAACTTTTTGTTTTAACTGAAGGACTTCCTTTTCTAAGGTATCTTTTATTTCAGATGAAATAACAGATTGATTTTTTATTTCTAAGTCCCTTTTTTGTTTTAAAGCTTCATTTAATTGATCTAGGATGTGATTATTTTCTTCAGATTTTTGTTCAATGTCTCTTTCAAGTTTGTCTCTAGTCCTTGTAGATTCTCCAAATCTGAGTTGCAAGGTTTGTAATTCAGATTTGTAGATATCAGATTTGACTATTGTGTCATGATACAGTCTGAGATCAGCTTTTAGACTGTTCTCAATCTTTGTCATGTGGGACTCAAATGGTGTTTTTGAAAGACCGAGATCTGAGATCATAGACCATACCTGATCGATGACATATGGAGCTCTTGTGGTTGGTTCATTGTCAGCCATGAAGCAGAAGTTTGACTGAGCGGGTTCAGTGTCTGTTTCATCATCAGAAGTTGGCCAGTATTCCATGCTAGGTTCGTGGAATGCCATCAAAGCTTTTTGCTTTGCTTTCTGTTCTTGTTTCTTCAGCTCTTCGGCTTTTTGAGCATAGTAGGCTGAGTCTTTGACTTTGACTTTGGCTCGACAATCTCGGGCATAATGATTTAGTCCTTTGCATTTGTGACAAATGATTACGTCATCATCATCATCGTTATTGTCAGACTTTTGGCTTTTAACGGGTGGTCTTTCAGATGTTTGAGTTTGTTTCTGTTGAGATGGTTTAGAATGATTTTGCTGAAATCCAGAACTTTGGTTATTATAAGAGTTGTGATTATTTTGAAAACCGCGATTCTGAAAGTTTTGTCCAAAAGTGGATCTTTGTTGAAAATTTGGTCTGAAGTTTGATTGATTATGATGTGGCAAAAATCTTTCGAGATTAGTGTTTGCTACCAAAGCGCACAATTGTTGGTAATCAGCTTCATTATTTGGATCAGACAAGTCACAAGAATTACTTGAAAAAGCTTGGTTTTGATTTAAATCAATTTGACTTTGATCATGAAAATGTGTTTGGTTTTGAGAGGATGTTGACAACAAAGCAAGTGGTCCTCCAAAAGAAGTAGACGTTGGTGGGTCAATCGAGGATTCATACGATTGTAATTCTCCGTACATATTGTACAAAGATTCAGTATGAATTGCCGGATTTCCCTGAATGATGAGTTTGACCATTTTCCAGCTTTCATAAAGGTTGTTTAAAAATTTGAGGTTTATTTCATGCTGTGACTTTTTAATGCCCAGATTATTCATTTTGATGGTAATGAGATTGAATCTCTCATGAGCATCATGGATGGTCTCATGTGAAAACATTTTGAAGTTGTCAAATTCGTTTAAAACAGATGTTTTCTTGTTTCCAATGATTCTCTCATTTCCTTCAAAACGATTTTTCAAAGTTTGCCAAATTTGGTTTGCAGTTAAAAGGATTATATCATTCATTTGGCTTAGAATACTGTGGGGTATTCCAGACACAAGCTCCTTTTTGGCTTGAAGTTCAAGTTTCTTCCTTTCATTCAGTATATCCAAGTTACTCGTAAGAGAGGTCATGTTATCTGGTAGAGATCCGTCTACACATTTCCATACGTCTTCACTTATAGAGTTGAGATGAAGATTCATACGACCTACCCATGATTTATATTCTTCGGGAATAAGAATGGGTGCTCGAGTACCTGAACCTATACTGTTAGCAATAGATACAGAATTTATGTTTGAGTAGTTTGCGGAAGACATTTTTTTTTTGTTAACGAAAATGTGATGTTAAAATGAAATTTTTAAGGAAAACTTATTGGTGGTTTATAAAAACGCTACACAAAAGTTTTCGACAAAAATTCAAAATAAATCACACAAGGAATTTTTAAATGTTTTTTTTAATGAACAAGTGATATTAAGATGAAATTTTTAAAGGAAACTTATTGGTGGTTTATAAAAACGCTACGCAAAAGTTCACGACAAAAATTTCAGATTAAATCACACGAGCTCTGATACCAATTGTTGAAAAATACGATAACTGATCTCCACAAATAAGGTTTTTAAGCCTATTACTGTGTGACAGATATGTATTTTATCTATAATATGCGGAATAAATAAGAGTTGCGGAATAAAATAAAACGGTAAATCTAAACTAGACAGTATTTAAATAGACAGAAAGCGGTAAATAAAGTAAAAGTTAGAAGTTAAAGGTTAGATGTAATAAACGCCATTATCAACGATAATGTGTTTTTACAATAAATAAAAAGGTTATAAGTTAGAAGTTAGATGTCTCGGTTAAATACAGTCCACATATGTTTTGGTTGTCACGGTTCAATTCGGATGTATTTGAGATTTGGTACAGTTGATTTATAACAGTTTAAATAAATCAATAACGACACATATAATTTTGAAAGAACTTATCGATAGCTGCGGAAGATAGCGTTTTTCTTGATGAGTCGATTTCTTGTTCTTCACGGTAAGATGAGGTTTTGGTGATTTTTGGTGTCGGGTAGAGGTTGTTTAGAGGTTTGGAGTTTGGTGTCGGGTAGAGGTTGTTTAGCGGTTTGAAGTTTGGTGTCGGGTGGAGGTTTTGTTTCTTGCGGTTTTGCGGTTTGATCCTCGTTGCCAAATGCAGAAATATCAGAATTTTGAGCTGTTTGGTCGTGGATTAGAGTGTATGGAGCTTAGATAATATGTGTGTGTTGTACAAAATCAGCAAGAGGAAGCTTGTATTTATAGTCTGTTCCAGCGAAGATCGGGTCGCGATCTGCTATGGGATCGGGTCGCGATCTCGAGTGGTTCCCGCTTTTGTGCTGGCCACTACCCGACTCGGTGGAGTGTGGTAGGTGGGTAGGGTCGCGATCTGTGAGGAGATCGGGTCGCGATCCGGGTCGGGTCGCGATGGGAGGAAGATCGGGTCGCGATCTTGTCGGGTTGCCGTCGGTTCGCGATCTTTGGTCAGCATAGTGTCACGTGTGTGTCATCACGATCGGGTCGCGATCTGGGTTGGATCGGGTCGCGATCTGCACTGTTCCAGCCTTTTTCTTCTTTTGTTTTGATATTCTTCATTTTGCGACACATGAGCTGTTGGGTCGCGAATGCTGTCGCTGGGTGACATTTTTGCTCTTTGGTACATAGCGTCATTTTCTCCGGTTTGGTTGATCTCGAATTTACGCAATCTGAAATAAATTGTTAATAAAAACATTTCGACTTATTTCAGTGATGGTCACATAAAAACATAAAAAAACATTATCCAACACTATGCAATCCGAGGCTCCATCGGCCTCAAATGGGCAATGGCCTTGGTAGTCAGAATGTCGTACGATCGGGCCAACCTCGTAATGAAATACCCGCCGGTCATCGGGCTCCGCACGCTCGATCCCACAACTTTGGATGTCAGAAAAACCACCAAGGTATGAAGCAGGTTGAGGAACCTGCTCGGGTTGGAGAGGACCCACATGTAGAACATATCCTCGCGGGGCACCTTCTCACTTCCCTTGCGATGTGCAATGGAAGTGGAGATGATACGGTGCATGAATCGGTGAAGTAGGGAGTAGAACTGGCTCTCCCTGGCCCCGTCGGCTTCGAATCGGTCATTGGACATTCGTACCCAAATGACCTCGTATGTGTCTCGTTGTGGCTGATCGATGAAGCAAGCAGCCAGTAACGGCTGGAAATGAATGCACTCCGTCTCTGCCTGGTATAGATCCATGTGCACCTAGAAAACTCTCGGATCGTGCACTCTTGGCTTTGTCCCTCGAGCCTGAATCTAACAAGATGGGACCTGGGATCCTCGGAAGCAGGCTCGTATCGGCATGCAGAGAAGAACTCTAACATGAGCTCCCTGTAGGCAATGTCGTCGTCGTGGGCCATGAGTCTCTCCCAGCCCTGGCATGTGAATGTGAATGCCCCCTCCGAGTGGGTCCAAATGCGGTGGAGGAATGACAACAGTCGGTCCCAGAGTCCAACCGTCGTCAGCAACGCCCGATGAAAGTATATAGTCGGCTGCATCACGCGTGTGCTGATGGACCAAAGTCGGGCCTGATACCTCTGCGTCTCCTCTAATGCTCCTGGAAACGGTAGGAATGGGTGCTTTGGTACACAAGGTACTCCCTGCTATGGAGGCTGAGCCATCTGCAAAATATATCACAAAAACAAAAAGTTTGCAAAATTAGTCCTACATGCGTCACGGCAATAACCACACGTTGATTCAAATACCGCGTCAAGGCTGATGAACATACCGCACTGCGGGGTTCATCTGTTTCGAAAACCTTCGATTTTGTACCTGTTTTGCTTCAACCAACACATATACAGGGTAACCTAGTACACAACAAGTCTAACACCCTAAAGACCGACATTTCCAAATTTTAAGTTTTTTCTATTTAACTCTATTTGATCCGATTTCGAGCTCTAATGTATGCACAATCTTGAGAAACTAGTTTAAGCGAACATGCCTCAGTAGAAGATCATGAATGCAATAAAAATCACAAAAATCGAATGTTTGATCCAAGCTCTGTTTAACCGCAACGTATGAGATGAAAATGGTGCGAAACATGAATGTCAGGTACCTGATTAAACCCTTCTGTCCGATCAAAATCCGTGGCGCAGAAAATGTTAATCCGTGACGCGCGCTTTATTGAAAACCCCTATGCATCGAGTTCTTCCTAACACATGCGGCGCGTCTTTTACTTCCCCGCGTCACGCCTTTCAAACTCAGCTATTCTTTGCTGGTTGACCCCATACTTGCTTCGTGCCTCGTTTTCTGTGATGATGATGACGGATTTCTCCCAATTACCTTGAAAACAAAAACTAACCTACCTACAAATGGGTTGCCTCCCACCAAGCGCTAAGTTTAACGTCTTCAGCTAGACCATGGTGCTTCTTATCGTGCTTCTTATCTTTCCTTAGACACAAACTTCCCCATTTTCGGCGCGATGTTGTGAACTATTATATCCATTAATGTTGTTAACTGTGTCATCCGATCACTTACCTAATTGATCCACTACTGCTGTGCGTCCAAAATTTGAAACACCTTTGCTTCCTTATTCCTTACACCCCTTGCGAACGCTTGATGTTTCTTTTCCATTATATTGATTATGTCCCAAAGATGTACTATATCCATCGAGTTAAATGGGTGCCCCTGTGCTTTCCAGAGGATTTCCTCATCCTCGCCTTCCTTGTCTTGGTTCTCATTCTCTCTGTCCCTACCATCCATCCTTGGCATCATATGGGGTTCACCGGGTACGGGCTGGTTTTCATGTCCTGGTGGAATAGACAAAGGACATCCAAACATGTTTAGCCTTCTTTTTCTTGTCCCAAATGTGATGTCTACGTCACCAGTTTTGCAGTCCATGACCGCTCCCGTTGTAGCTAGAAATGGGCGTCCCAAGATTAACGAATGTGCATCTTCCAAAATTTCGTACTCCATGACCAAAAAATCTACTGGGTAAAAGAATTCCCCCACCTTGACTATCATCGTTTGTTAATTTACCTCTTGATTCCTTTGTAGATTGATCTGCCAATTGCAAAACTGTCTTTGCTAGCTCCAGTTCCTCGTTCTTATACTTGTCGTATAGATAGCTTGGCAGGATGTTCACGCTAGCTCATAAATCCAGTAAGGTATTTCTGATAATCACATCACCAACAATGATAGTGATGTACGGAGTGTCAGGATCCTTTTCCTTCTTTGGCAGTGTCCCCAAGAATGCATCACTCGCCTTGACTGTATGGCGGACTTTCTTCGGCATTGGAATCTTGACTTTTTCTTTCTCCTTACGAATATCTTCCAATATTCTGGAGTCACCTGGGGCATCTTTTAATTGGTCCGACAATGGTTGGTTAATGGATGACTTACTCGGTGGGCCTTGCTTTTTCTTTGACTTGGGGTTTTCCTTTTCTTAAGGGTAGCTACTGTCGACTGCTCCTCCTTTTGTGTGCCCTCGTTCTTACCTTTTGTCCCCACATGATCCTCCATAGTTACCTTCCTCCATACTTTCTCTGGCATGCAACTCTCCACGGCATTCACATGCACTTTTCCTGCCTGTTGGGTATGATTCGGGTTTACCTCCGTGTTGCTCGGAAGCTTGCCATTATCTCTCTTCCTTGAATCTTCCGCCAATTACGCAATCTGTCTTTCCATATTGACGATAGATTTTGCGTTAGCTTGTGTTTGTTGTTGACTGCATTCACAAGTTCGTACATTTTTTCCATCATATCTTCCTGGGTTTCTGGGACCGTGCGATTGTTATTGGTCGAACTTCTGTTGTTGTTACTACTGCTTGGACCATTATTGTTGACAGGTTGGAATTGTCGTGGCTGAGTGGGTGGTGGTCCTTGATAGTTATTTTGACAGTTGTTGTATGATTGTTTATTACCATTGTAGTTTTGACCCCTGATTGTATGGTCTATACGGTCGTCTGTTATTATACTGTCCTTGACCGTACACCTGATTCACTTCCTGGGTCTAATGTCCCTATTGACCGTTTTGTTGCTGGTTTGGTGGTCCTTGCTGAAGTGTCGCCATCAATCGGTCAAATTTACTGTTTAAGTCTCTAATCTCCTTCTTGACTTCTTTCTTCCATTCGTTATCTATCCCCATGGCTGCTGCTGACGATGTGTTTATTGGTTTTCTTGAGGAATAATTCGTCGTGGAACTGTTACTCAACCGTTCCGAAAATCTCCAAGCTGCCTCTGGGTCTTGCATCATAATGGTTCCACTTGATGATGCATTTATCATAGCCTGATTGGTAGTGTCCACTCCGTCGTAGAAGAGCTTGACGAGCTGCCACCTCGAAAACTCGTGATGCGAGCACGATCTCATCAATTCTTTAAGTCTTTCGAAAGCATCGTGAAATGCTTCTCCAGGTTTTTGTTGGAAATCTTGAATTGCCCTCCTGATCTCCGATGTCTTACTCGCGGGATAGAATTCTTGTAGAGACTTCGTTTTGATTCGTTCCCACGTCGTGATGCTGTTTGGTTGCAGATATGTAAACCAGCATTTCGCTTTATCCTTAAGAGTAAACGGGAATAACCTTAATCTAAAGAAATTCCTATTTGCGTTCCTAGGGATGTTCGCGTTAGCGATCGCTAAAAATTCACACAAATGGTTGTATGGGTCATCTTGTCTATATCCCCTAAACTATGGTAACACTCCTAACAACTGAGGTCTAATCTCAACCTGACTCTCAACATTATTAGGAAACTAAATTAGCGATGCATTATTGTACACCCGAGGTTGGAAGTGCGACGCAACCGATTGCCCGATCGGTTGTGCAAAATACAAAGGGGAAACGAAGTTACCGTTATCATGCAATTCATTATTGTAATACCGCTGCCCCTGCCATTGGTTGTTGTTGTATTGTTGCTATTGTTGACACGGAGGTCCCTGACCTCGATTCCATTGTTGATTCTGGTTGGCAGGGTTTTATGAAAGGGTGGTGGTTGTTGTGGCTGCGTAACGTGCACTAGCTGGCATGGACATAGGGTACCAACACGGGTCAACACTCCCCATGTTAACACAGCGGATGCGGAACTCTCACCGGGATTTGGGATTGGTTGACTAATGGGTGGAACTACAGACTGAGTACATGGTGGAATAGGTGTAGGGGCTGAAACTACACCACCAGCACTACTGGTAGAGGCTCCATTAAGATTTATTGAAACCGGGGGCACAAACGGCTCCCCCCGTTACCTCGCATGTCGGCTCATTGGTAATATCTTCGACTGACACATCATTTAAACTCATGTTGAGTAACCGCTTACGCACACAATTTCTGCGCACACTCCGCTCAATCTCAGAATCGAAAAAAAGAGGTGATGTGTGTTAACCCCGACGAGTACGCATGCACAAAGTGCAAAAGACCGTTACAAATCAAATCAAATACCAAAACTAAAATAAAAAATACCAAATGACACAGTACTCAAGCGCACAACTCCCCGGCAACGGCGCCAAAATTTGATATCGTCGTAGTCGTCGATGCGGTCAAAAATACTAAAGTTAATACCTTACAACACACTAGCTAGTGGAAGTAAGCGTCAAACTGTGGAATTCATGGTTGAATATTGTGTCAATAAATAACCGATCTATAGTGTCACTCTATAGACGGTGTCGATCCATACACGTAACTAAATCCAAACAATTCGAAATTACCGAAAACATAAACTTGCAAATATTAAACTATACGAATCCAAATCTCGATCAAACCAAACCAATACGTTTTGGTCCCGAGGTATATTAAAAAAATCAGAATCGCCAAACACGAACAATCGACCAAACAAACAATAAACGTAAAACCGAAATCGAAACTGAATATTAAAAGGAACCGAATGATTGCATTAAAACTAAACCAAACCAAAAGCCGAATGTTTTCTGACTTCGGTCGATAATCCAGATATACGTGGTCAAACAGATTCTACAAGTCAGAACCGTTGTGCACACGCGATAAACAAAACCGAAAAACAAGAAATTCAACTAAAACTAGCAATCTACCAACTACCGATCAATGAAATACGAAAATACGAGTCGAAGAAGTCTGAGTTCCACTCAAAGGTCGGGTCTTCGCTCCAGAATCACGAACCGGCGGCCTCTATTTATAGTTGCGAAAAATGCCTGGACGCGGCTCCCATAGGTGAAATCCGCGGCGTGTCCTTATCCATAACCCCGATGTTCGCACTTTGAATTTTGAAACTCTGGTCCGATACACAGCTAAGTATGCATTCGCTTGATAGTAGACTTCATTCCAAACTTCACCATTTTGCACGCTTTTGACCCTTGTATTGTATATAATTTGCAGACGAGCACTAGACACAAAAGCATGAGTAATATAACAGTTTCAGATATATATTTTACTTAAAAGAGGGTCCAGTGACGACTAAAATATTTGATATTAGTATCCATTGTCAATTTCCAATTAATTTCTTATAACTTGATTAAGTATAGTAGGCTATATGAAGTGCATGGTGTGGGTCCGTAATCATTACTTGTAAATGATTAGAAGAGTGAGTGTGAGAGTAATAAGGGGGATTGCAATCCGGATCAGTGTCCAGGATATGTACAAACCGAAGGAAATAATGATATGTGGGATAGTCTAATCTTAAAGAATAACATGGAAAAGTGGGATGATAATTCAAGTTCTATTATAGCCACACAATGTATTGGAAGGAAAACTATGAACGTTACCCACAAGAATTAAAAAAAGAAGTTAACGAGTTGTCTAATGTTAATAATTTGATGTAATTCATTGAAATGGCTGGTATTTATGGATATGACATGTCGGGAAGTAAGGAAGTTTTAGCTAAACTTCATAATAGTATTGATGGTACGTGTCTAAATTGTTGTGGCTTGGGAGACTATGTAAAATGGTGGTTGATTACTAATCTTTGTAACTCCTACACAGTAAACTTTTTGGGTTTACATGAGTCACAAATGGTTATATTGGATGTGTTGAGAATAAAATGGCTTTGGAGAAATGATGATTTTGATTATGTTGCTAGTGGTGGTTGGGGACGACCGAGAGGTATTACAAACTATGGCCCACGGTTTGTGAAGCTTGATTCAGGCCAAGCCTTTAACTTAAAAGTCGACTTTTTTGTTCTAGAAGAAAAATATGTGTAGTGGAGCTGCGATAATTAATGATAAAGCCCAGGGCCAGACGGGTTTGTTCTTGCTTTTATGAAGAGATATTGAGATGTAATAAAGGAGGATATTGCTGGATTTGTTACATGAATTCATAAGTAGTCGTCAACTCCGCGTGGGTGCAATTCTTCTTTTATCAAGTTGATTCCAAAGAAGGGTTGTCGTATGGTGGTAAATGTTTACCGACCTATCAGTCTAATATCAGTATTATCTGTGTTCATTAAAAATCATATCCAAGATTCTAGTTAATCGTCTTGCTAGAGTGATAGATCAAATAACTGTGGTGAGTAATTTATTTTATAAATGGTTGTTAATTTCTTGATGGCCCTTTGATGGTGCATGAGATTGTAGACTAATATAAGAAAATAATCAAGCAGTTGATGGTTTTCAAAAATGATTTTGAAAAGGCTTATGAATCCATTTCATGGGATTATCTAGAGACTATTATGAGTTTTCTTGACTTTGGTGAAAAATAGAGGGGATGCATTAGTAGCTGTCTTTCTTTGGCTAGAGCATTCGTTCTTGTAAAAGAGAGTCCTACTAAGGAGTTCTAGTTGCATTGTGGCTTGAGACATGGGGATACACTTTCACTATTTTAATTTCTCATTCCTATGGAAGGTCTTCATGTGGCCATTGAAGATGTTATAATAAATGGTTATTCATTTGGAGCAAAGGTGGAAAATGAAATGATGAATTCTCATTTAGTATATGAAGATGATGTATTGTTATTTGGTGATTGATTGGACGAGAATATTTCCAACATGGTTCTGGTCCTGAAATGCTTTCACTTGATTTCCAAGTTGAAGCGAAATTTATAAAAATCAAACTTATACATTGTGGGAGTACTAGAGCATGTGTGCATCAAATGGAAATGATTACAGGGTGGAAAGCAGATAAGTTCCCTTTCTTGTATATGAGAAACCAATATTTTCTAATATGTGTAGAGTTGATAGTTCAAAGACTATCATTCAAAGATTCAAATCTAGACTTTTTAATAGAAAATGAACATGTTATTTATCATAGGTAGGGCTAAAGTTTTTTCTTCGGTTTTGGGCACACTTGAAATCTTTTATATGCCGATTTTTCTAATGTCAAAGAACGTGAAATGAATGTTATAGAAAGTCTCCATGCTAAGTTCTTTTCGGGTGGTAAAGAAAATGGCCACAAAATTAATAAGGTTAAATGGGATGTGGCCCTTGCTTCTATAGAGAAACGTGGTTCCGGATTGGAAGTTTAGAAGTGTTAAATCAAGCCTTATTACAAAAATGGAGATGGAGATTTGTAAATGAAGAAAGAGATTTGTGGATAAAGATAATTCAAGCTTTGCACAGGACTTATGAGGAATTACTTGGTGGGGAGATTAAAAAACAAAGGGATAATCTTTCATGTTTTTTAAGGAAAGAGTTGTGTAACATGGAAAAATATATGTTTCGGAAAGATGTTTGAATTAAGGAGGTTACACTTATGAATTGATCCCCCAAATTATTTAGTTTGAATAATGATTGAGATGGCTATGTTTCTAATCGGATATTGAGTAACAGATGGACTTTGGTTTGGTGAAGGGGGTTAGAGGAGGTGCCTAGAATAATCAAATACTTTAATTGGAAGGCGTGCTAGATGAGTTTTGGCTAGGAGATCAAGCAGACCGGTTTAGTTAGGAAGTGGATAATACAAAGTATTTTACAATAAAAGCGACTCGAAAATGTATTGATGTTGTACTAGGAGTTAGACGGACTACTTGGAATCAATTAGTGCCTAAAAGCATAAACATTTTTATTTAGAGATTACTTGTGAATCATATTTCTACTACCATCAACTTGGTGGAAAGAGGAGCTGATATTTCTTCGATTTCATGTCTGATATGTAAGGAACACACAAAGGAATTGGGTCGTTTATTTGTGAAGTTTAAGGTGGCAGCTAGAACATGGAATGTAATAGCACGATAGGTAAATCATGTTGTTTTAAACAAGAGTGAAATGGAGGAATTGATAGTATATATGGAAGCCTTGATTATAACAAAAGAAAATAAACAAATTCTTGAAGCTATCATATTCATAAGGTTATGGGTGCTTCAAAGTTACCAAAATGCTATGTTGTATCACAAAGGAATATGAGAAAACAAGATATCCTTGATTTGATTAAACATTATTCTTATGATTAGTGTACGGGTAGGAATAGAAAATTGGTCATAATATGGACCGATTGGCTTAAAAATCTGATTATGTGATGTTGTATAACTCTTTTCAAGGTTCTTACAAGAGGTTTATTAAAAAAATTGTTCGAAAAGGAAATTATATAACCTATACATTTATGAACGTTGATGTGACAGGATGAATAGTAAACTTTCTAACTTATTTATAATCTAAAACAGAACAAATTAACAAACAAATATCCAACTTGAAGGTAAAGCTATTGATACCCAACATGTGTGACGAGGGTTCGAATCTTTTTGGATGTAACTCCAGTTCTTTTTCCAACATGGATTACTTTTGAGAATTGACGGTTATTGTTGGGTGTTGAATTCAATCGATCAAGGAATAATGACATGTATCCTAACAGGATTAATTGATCTAAACAACTCACACAAGCAAATATAAGTTCGAACAATGAAGAACACAGTGGGAATTGGATCACAGGTGCCGAATGCTTTGATTTCACTTCAGGGTTTTACAAATGAGGGTGGATTTATCTCACACCCGAAAAAGATGCTATCACTGATATTTATACGTGATCAGTGATACCAATAGTACAGTAAAGATACAGAGAATATCCTAACAGTGTACTATCCAATAAGCATTCAGTATTGTGCAACACGTAGTCTGTTAAACACGCGTGCACCAAAAGTAGTTGTTACACATAAGCCTTCGGATCCCCAAGGATAAACCCTTCGGAGTCTTTAGGCTTCGGGTTCTTCTATTTACAGTTCGGAGCTTTCTCACTTGGTCTTCAGGTCTTTGGATTGGCCGTGCACTTAAGCACAAATATACTCAACAATCTTCCCCTTTGTGTGAAGTGCATCCAAAGCCTATTTTGGAAAGTTCCTCTTCAATCCCTGCCTTAGGGCATATCTCACTGCAAGCCACCAGTTGAGATGTTCCCTAACCTTCTTCTTCTCTTGCCATGGGTTGACGAAACAGTTGTTCTCCAATGTCAAAATATTGGTGATGGAAGGCGAAGGGTAAAGACCCATATAATCGATTTCAAAGAATTTCGCCAAAACTTTTTCTTCTTCCTTCGAAAGCCCCTTGAACACCACTCCCCAGGGCTTTTCCACAACCTGCCCTTGCTTTAGGTGATCAAAGTTTTCAACTGTGCAGGGAGGAGGAGCAAGAGATTGTCCAAAGAGGTATGCAATCTCCAAATAAAACTTAGCAAACCTAAACAGATTTCGGAAGAAGGATAGGAGGTGATTCTTCGCAGCTCTGAAGACCATCATATTTCAGCTTCGTTGCCTGCGGAGTACCATCAAATCAAGAAGGACAATGAAATCATGAGGATTCATGATTGGAAAGTCTGCAATCGTGAACCTTGATTCTTCATCTTTTGAGCCCCGAAGCACGAAGAATTCAATATTCTGAAATCCTGCGTACTCTTCTACTTCCTTGATTGAAATGATTTTTACTATCCTCTTCTCAATCCATACATAGTTCGGTGCCTTGATGTATTTTACGTGGCATGCAATCTTTTTGGCTTTGAAGGCGGTCAACTCATTCGGAGGAATGTTTCTCACAAATTGATAGAAGGAGAAGGTTTTCGCATTGTAAGGCAGGTCAAGTTGTTGATCAACTGAGGCTTTTATTTCAAAGCTGCGAAAAGGGAGCCTATTAAACACCTTAAAGTCATCAAAACCGATAGAAGTAATTGTTTCTGCTGTCCAAGTTCTGTTTTCGGTGATGATGGTGTTGATTTCAAGCATTTTATTGTACTCTGCTTCCCTTTCTCTGTGGACTTGCTCCATGTGGGGAGCAATCCTTATTTCTTTGCTTATTGGGGCTGTGCTTGAACCCCCTGCTTCGGTTGAACTGATCGTGGCAAAGGAAGGACCATCCTATGACAAAATTGGTTGAATAAATGTGGGTCTGCCAAGGGAGACAGCCTGGTATGTTGTTGTTTCTGCTGCTATTGTTGTTGTGATTAGAGCTTGAGATGAGGACCACTTGATTCTCTCCTTATGAAGGTTGAACTGAAGGGTCAGACTGAGCAAAGATTTGTGGTCTGGATCTCTCAGTCTGATGCTCTCCATCTTGATAGACATGTTGATCAGCGGTTGAAGGGTTAACTTAAGCTTTTCAATCACACCAGTGGTGATTTCGGAGTTTGTTTTTTTTAATTCTTCAGCAAAACTGACCACTGTAGACACATACTGTGCAACAGTCAACTCTTCTACTTTCTTTTGAGCTTCCTCGAGTTGTTTTTCCAACCCAGTTTGGTACTGAGTTTGAAAGGTGTTGGTTTCAGTCTGAAGGTCAAGTAAGGCCTTAGACAGCTCGGAGTTGGAGGACTCAATTTTTCCAACTAAATCAGCAATTTGTTTATCAGTCTGCTCCTTTAGGAGCCTATGTGTTTCCTCTACCTACTCAACAGAAGTATTCAATTTTCCTTCAAGGATGCTGTGGATCCTAACCTGCTGATCTAAGATCCTCTTCTCCGATCCCTGACAATTGCATCAACTTTTTCTGTCAAGGATTTTTGAGCTTCAGCCAGTTGCTCATCAATACCACCCTCTGGCTTCTTCAAAGGATCATAGCCAGTTTGTGCTTGAAGAAGAGTATCAAGCTTTCGGTTGAGGGTTCTGTATTGTTTGATAAACACAAAATCACCATCGTCTAGATTTTCATCGTCGTTATCATCAATGGTGATAGGAGCCATATGGTAAGCTGCGAAAGTTTCATCTGAAGTTGGAGGTTTTGATGTAAAGGCTGATTCAAGACCGAATCCTTCTTGGAAAAAAAAGTCAAGGAGTGACGTATCCAGACCAGAGGAAGGGATGTTGATGATGGAATTGGTTGAGGTAATAATTGGTTTGGTTGTTTGGGTGGAAGAGGTTGGAGGTGTTTCTGTAGAGGTGGAGATGGGAGGTGTATCCGAAATGGTTATGGTGGATGTTTGTGGAGCTGTAGTTGGTGGTGGAGAAGGTGGTTTTGTATCTTTGATTGGTGAGGTCTGTTGTTCTTCCTCTTCTTCTTCTTGGATGGTAGCTGAAGGAGTTCTTTCCGACCCCGAACACTCTTCCACTATCAACTGTTTATTTGTACGCTTCGGTTGTGTACGTTTGACAGGGGACTGTTCCGAAGCCTTCCTTTTTCTCACAACCTTTGGACCGCTTGGTCTACCAGTGACTTTCTTTTTCCTTTTTGATTTTGCTGGGGATTTGGTCTGAATGGCTTGAGTGATTTGACGAACAAGATATGACATGGTTAATTTAGAGCGATAGACATTTACCTCATCTAAATCCAAGGAGACTTTCGCTAGCATGATGTTGGGGATTTGGGCACAGAAAGCAGTCGAACTTTCATCCATAGTTGGGACTGCGATGTATGTATATCTCATTTCAGGAAGAGCAGGGTCATAGACAATACTTTCTCGTTGGTAGTGTTCGTGAACTACTATGGCCCAAAACCTACCATTGGAGATTTCAGTCCCCTTTGCTAAGTGATTGATGTGTGAGCATAAATCAGCCCACAAAATTGAAGCAAAATCGACCTGAACATCATTGTAGACCCCATACAGAAGGCTCAATAAAGTTTGGCTAGCTGAATCTTGTCCTGATGTCCTCCCCGAAAGACATCGTAGAAACACACCGAAGAAATACCTCCACAGATCGGGAAGATGTTTCTTATTGAAGGTGCTGATGCTTTGAAGTGGTGGCCCATTCGTTGAACATTTCAACGAGTTGCTCAGAAGTAGGGACAACTATGTCCTTTGAATCGAGGATTGGAAGTTGCAGAGCACTTGTGAATTTGGCTTTTGTCAGTTGAACTCTCTTGATGCTGCCATTGGTATCAACAACTTCATAGTGGACAGATTTCACGTTGTTTTCAGTGTCGAACAGGGCATTAGAGGTGTAATGTGCTCTATGAATGAGAGTAGCAGGAATAGAAGGTCTATGGGTCAGAGCATGACCAAGAATCGATTGCTTGATTCATTCGACCAAGGCATCGATGGGTTGGGGATAAAGTTTGAGATCTGTGCGAAGAAATAGGTTACCCGATTGGGTTTTGAGAATTGGGATTGACATTTCTTTAGTGTTTTGGGAAGATCCTTCAGTTGCTATTGATGGTTGAACGAGAGATATGATGAAGACGATGAACACTGGGGTTCTTTGAGAGAGAATTGCAGAGAGAAAGTGGATCGTTTGTGTGTGTAAAGATTTGAATAGACGTTGTGCGCGGTATTTATAATGATTGTGGTCCCAAGGGCATTTAATGCGCATATTTGAATGGTCGAATGAGAATGAGCCACATCAGCTTACAACGTTCTGCTAACCCTGCAAAAACGGAACCACCTAAGTGTTAGTCATTATGAATTTGAAAAAGCGTAATATACAATCGTCAAATCTTTTTAGTTATGATTTTTGCGAGATTTTATGTGATGTAGACGATTATTCCCTAGTACATTTACACCATGGAATGTTTGTCTTTGTGATCCTCATAAATGCCCAAATCATTTAACATTTAATTGACTTCAGATCAATGTGAATGGTATGATCTTGTGTTAAACAAGGTGTAATGACCACTGATAAACATTCCGAAGTGTTGTTAGAATCCTTCGGATGAAGATGTTTGTGAAGGATTGCATAAACACTCCGAAGTTCTGATGCTTCTGTTGAAAAATGAGTTCTTTCTTCAGTAAGATGTGTTTTGACTTTTGACTTTAAACTTCCAAGAACATTATGAAATCAATATTTTTCATTTTAGTATTCAGAATCATTCGGATCAAGTGGAAGTCCATTTTTCACTCCTAAGTCTGTGTGATTTATCATCAGTCAAGGAATGTTTAAGTCTAACCACCCTAAGTTGAAATTAGTTTCGCATTTTCCAAAGTACTTTGAGATTCAATTGATGCTTCAAATTTTTCATGCAAAGTGATGTTGGCATTCATAGCTTTGTAATTTAAAACCGAGTACTTTTGAATTGAGCATTAGAAGATAGAATGAGATTTTGGATTGATTTGAAGGTGTTTGAAAAGTTTATATCTTTTCATCAGTCAAGGTGTTTGGATATGTTTCTCTGATGACAAGCCTTTGAGATTCATACACCACCCCAACAATGTCATTTAAGACAGATTACTTGAGATGTTCATATTCTGTACATGGTACTCTACTATGTTATATGAGTTCCTTGTATTGTCATTTAAGACAAAAGAATAAGCCTTTGAGTGCAGACTTATCTTTGTTTTACACTCTATTATTTATCGTTTGCTTGTTTGTTGTGTTTCTTTTGACAATTGATTTTGTTTTTTTCTTTTGA
Source organism: Cichorium intybus (assembly GCA_023525715.1). Classification (NCBI taxonomy): domain Eukaryota; kingdom Viridiplantae; phylum Streptophyta; class Magnoliopsida; order Asterales; family Asteraceae; genus Cichorium; species Cichorium intybus. Next base: position 71,489,759 of record CM042017.1, on the reverse strand, counting down.
GTTTTTGAATAGTTTTCATTTTTGAAACATATTTTCAATTTGGAGTATCATATCCGAAGAGTTTAAGAATGTCACCATGTAAAACCTGTTTGATGGTGCTATAGAAAATTTTATGCAACCCTTTGAGTTTGAAATGCTTCTTATAGTTCAATTTTGAAACAAGAGTGAAGAAATTTTAAATTCTTTTATCAGTCAATGCCGGTATCACTTATGAAGAAAACTTCAGAGAATGAAATTTATCCTGAGTAGTATAAGAACTACTTGATTAATTTTAACAATGAAGCAAGTTAAGTTCAACAGGGAGCTTAGAGATAAGCATGATGTTAAGGATACCTAAAGCACACAAGACTTCGTATAGTAAAACAGCCTTAACCTCATTCCGGAGTCTGTTATATTACCTTTGTTTCAATTCGATTCCCAAATACCTTTTAGTACAATGAGGTATGATTATCAGAATCTAAAATCAAAGTTCTGTCCTTTAATTAGATTATTCATGAAAAGTGATCAAAATTTTTCATTAACGCATATGAAATTTGATTTTGAACTTTTGAGACCTTGGCAAATTATTCATGTATCAAGGCAAAGCATTTTGTGCAAAAGATTTTATCCTTATGAAACGAAGACAACTATTGTTTGTATGATTTTTGACATTTATGAACTTTTATTAAATGAAATGTCTGTTCTGATGGACTACGAAGGTTCGGTGTGCTTCGGGGTGAACACTTTCTTATTTTGTAATTGAAAAGAGTAAGGAAGGAAAAGCAAATTTGAGGTTTATGTCAGAGTAGATCCATCAATCATGCCCAGTCCTCGAACTATTCGTGTGAATGACTCTTCATTCAAAGCTTTTGTGAAGATATTTGCCATTTGTTCTGTTGTGTGAACAAAGTGCACTTCTATATTCCCCTCCTCAACATGACTTGTGATGAAATGATAGAGAAGAGCTATATGTTTTGTCTTGGAATGTTGAACAAGATTATAACATATCTGAATAACATTTTGTGAGTCACAAAACAAGGAAATCTTTCTCATGTTGATGGCATAATCTCTTAGTTGGCTTTGAACCCAAATGATTTGTGATGTGCAAGCAGCAGCAGCTACATACTCAGCTTCAGCTATGGATATTGATACACATGTTTGCTTCTTAAACTGCCAGCTGATGAGTTTTCCATCAAGAAATTGGCAACCACCCGAAGTGCTTTTGCGATCAATTGAGCATCCACCCAGGTCTAAATCCGAGTAAGCTTGTATGTAGAATCCTGAGTTTGATGCATACCATAAACCATACGCAGGTGTATTGTAAAGATAACGAAAGATTGTTTTCACCGTAGCCAAGTGTGGTTCGCGTAGATCAGCTTGATATCTTGCACAATTGCAAACTACGAACATGATGTCAGGATGACTGGCTGTGAGGTATAGCAACGATCCTATCATGCTTCGGTACGTTTGAAGATCAGTCTCCGGTTTATCCAATGAAGGATTCAATCTGGTACCTGTAGGTAATGGAACCTTTGCATTTGAGCAGTTAGTCATTCTGAAGCGTTCAAGTAAACTTTTTGTATATTTTTGTTGATTGAAGAAAATCCCTTCTTTTGATTGTTTGATTTGTAGTCCAAGGAAGAAATTAATTTTCCCCATCATACTCATTTGAAATTTACTTTTCATCAGTTTTTCAAAGTCTTTTGTGAGGTTTGGATCAGTGGATCCGAAGATAATGTCATCCATAAATTTGGACTAGCATTAAGTGAGAACCCTATAAGGTCGACTTGCTTGAATCGAAGAAGAAGAGCCCACTTTCATATTGAATTCAGGCTTTCATTAGCTCCTGAAGGATGGGATTGACTCTTTCAGCTTGCTGGGTCCTATTCATTAAAAGACCATTGAATCTATTAACTCCCTTTCTAAAACCTGCCCCTTGCTTCCGATAGATGGCTTTCTAACCGGCCTTAGACTATTCCTTGAGAAAGTGATTGTCGCATACCGGCCTACCCTATGGCATGAACAACTCCAATTTAAGCCTTTATGAAAGTGAGCTACCTTATTTATTCAAGCCTAAACTAGGAATGGGCTAATAGCAATAGCAAAAGAAAGTTTAAGGCGGTGAGGCGAGGTAAAGTAAATCAAAAATGGGCCCTATCTAAAGACAGAAGGGGTCTAGTCTGAAACTGGTCTCGTGCTAGATTCAACGCAATGGGCGAGAAGGCTGACATGAAGGCTTTCATCGAAGGCAAAGCGGTGGGAATTCTCTTTCAAGGCGGCCCGCATGACTCATCCTAAGTGAGGCCCTGTTTTTCCTAAAGAGAAATATCCTTATAGAAAGTTTTAGGGCTTGAGTCAAGCATTGGTCTAAAGACAACCGCTACTCTTTTCTATCATTACTAGACTAAATATAGGGCCCTAAGGGCAAAAGTCATGATAGACAAGAAAGGGAGACTGAAAGCTTGCTGCGAACGGGTTAGTTAGTCACTAGATAAGAGCATCCCTACTGAATTAGAACACCCATTTGCTATCTCCTTACCTCATGGATATCCGGTTCCACGACTTGTCTTGGATTTTACTACTATGTAATCCACATAGTCTATGCATCATCTCATAGAAGATGGCCGTCATAGCCCTCTGGTAGGTTGCTCCAGCATTCTTTAGGCCGAGCCGAATGGCATGACCTTTGCACAGAAGGTTTCCCGCCCCGTGATGAAGGAAGTCTTCTTTTGGTCTTTCTCGGCTGCTTTCCACTCTTTTCCCGGGTGGAGCTTCTTTAAACGCAGCAGGCCCCGCGATCCTTCTAGTCCTTTACTTGCCTGTTCTAGTTGATGCAAATATGAATTTCTCTCTTCCGGTAAGGCCTTTACCGATGTGCGCAAAGTCTCGAAAGGAACCTCTCGGAGAAGTTCCGGGCCTCGGCAGCCCTCCTTTCTTATCTATTTTCATATAGAATATAAAGAGAATAGAAAGCGTACTGACTCTGACTCGCTTGAACGTGCCATCAAAAGCTCCAGCTGCTGCGAGGATAGGATCTTTAGGCTGGGGACGAAACCACTTAGTCATCTCTACCTACGACTTTTTTTCTTTATTGACCCTGCTCGCCTAGCTGGCCCTATCTTGCACGTTCCACTAACCGCTATCACGCTATCCCGCTTATTCATTAGAGTGAGGATAGGGTGTTTAGCCGGCCAAGCCTCTCCGGTAATCCTAACGTTCAAGCAAAGGTCTTAGCTCTTGCAAAGAAGGCAATTCATTCGTAGTAGGATATTGAAACCTCCCGGCTAAAAATCACCTGCTTGTTTACAGACTGAACTGATCTATAACAAAAAAGGCAGAAGCGAGGAAAGGCCCCTTCGCTGCTCTCTCTGTTTTTTCCCTCGAGCGGGATTTGAACCCACGTCCGACTACCTGTTGAACTATACAAGAGGCCGCTCTACCGCTGAGCTACCGAGGTGGGGCTTCGACTTCACTTTGTCTTCGTTTAGTCCAGTTCAAAGTTTAGTGCAGCCATAGGACAATGGCATTTTCTTAGCTAAAGGAAGATCATAAAATGAAAACTTTTACAAAAGCCTGTATTTCGCGACTGTAACAAATGCTTATCCGGTGCAAATCATTTATCCTACGCACGACGTCAACAAAATGAGGCATGAGAACCAAAGCGCAGGCAGGGAGAGCCGGGCCAACTACTAATTATTAACCTGCTTTTTTTTATAGGGAGAGAATCAGGGGGCGGTACGGAAGATTGGTCCGCTCCGCAAAGCTTAGCTTTTCGGTTCCCTCCCCCTATGCGGTCGGCCTTATTACCAGTCTGCCTCCTTTCTATTGATGGAATATCTCAATACCCGACCTCCTGCTTTCCTTGTGTTCTTCACCGGCGCTCGCCGGATGAATCAACAAAATTGACAAGAAAGGAGAACTTAAAGTGACCGACAACATTATCAACTCTAACTTGTTTAGGCTAGGATGAAAATAGGCACAGGTTATTAACTCATTCCTATCTATCCTTTTGGTGCCATAGCCAGCTGATGTCTGAATTGGCTTTGGATAGAAGACATAAAGATTGCCCACCAGACACTTGCTTTAGATTCAAGGGAAACATTGATCCGTTTCCTTCTGATTTCAACAATACTTGTTTTGTAGCTTCTTTTGTGATGACACTCCCTTGGTTGTTGAATGTAACAGCATTTCCAGTTCCAACCACCAATTGAGAGATACTCACAAGATTGTGTTTTAAACCTTCAACAAATGCCACTCTATTTATTGTAAATTGCCCATTCGTGATTTTGCCATAACCCCGAATAGGACATGTATCATTGTTACCAAAGCGAACGTTTCCTGCATCATCCAAAATTCTATACTCCCTGAGATACTCCCTCTTGCCAGTCATATGTCTAGAGCAGCCGCTATCCATGTACCATTTAGTGTCATACTGCTCATTTGACATTACCAACAATCAATCAAGAAAAAGTTGGTACCCAATCCATCTTGGGTCCTCAGGGTAAGCGAAGGATTCTTGAATCCTTTTTTCTACGGCCTCTTCTGTTATTTCATTAGCTGAGAAATTTATCATACACTCCAAAGTTTCATGTGATGAGCATGATGAACCAGAGAATAACTCCAAAGTTCTTTTTGTTAAAACCGATGAGTCTGAAGAGGTTAAAATTATGGAAACCTTCGGAACCCAAATTTGTTTGGATGATTTTCATTTAATTGTTCTTTATGTTTTCTCAGTTTCAGATGATTTCAAAGAGTTCATTGACCTAGAGGATTTTGATTTTGTAGTTAAATTTTCTTTCAGGTCATTTCTTTTCCATTTTGGTTTTTCATTTGTTGATTTCCTTGAAAAAGTGCTACACAGTGTAGAAGTACACAAGTACTCCTCATATGCAAGCTTGAAATCATTCAGTGATAGATTCTTATCTTTAAACAAATTCAAATTTTTGTCTAGCCAAGCATGGAATGTATCTATCAGGTTGTCTCCTTTTAAAAATGTTTTTCTTGATGGTTTTTGAAACATGGGATTTAGGAAGTTTGGTTTTGTAGGTACGAAGGCTAGTTTAGAGAATAGATTTGTTTTAGTTTTTGAAGTGTAAGCCTTCGTATCCGTTTGTTTTGTTCCAGAAGTGGAAGCCTTCGCATTGGTTGATTTTAAAGATACGAAGGGAGTTTTTCTTTTCACAATGTTTGATACTTGTTTGGCTTTCAATTTCACTGCAGTTGGTTTGTTGATTGTTTTTGTAATCACAATTGCTGGTTTTGTTTTGGAAGTTGATGCGATATTTTGAACTTGAGGTCTTTTCAAAAATTGAGGTTGTTGTACCATAGGTTTGGAAATAACAATTTTGGGTTTTGTAATTTCTTTTTCAAAAGTTTGAGTAAGGGGAAAACTTTTATTTGACTACATTAACTAAAAAACATCCATCTTCGGAGTTACAGATATATCCATAACTTGAATTTGGTTGTAATTTCTGTTAGGGTAAATGTGATTTTCATTTTGTCGTTCAAAAGATGAGTCAAATTTTCTGGGATATTGTTTTGTTCATAACACAGACAATTGTAAATGTTGTGGCCATATAAATCTTGTTTTCGCACATTTATTTTTACTTCTATCTTTTCATTCAAATCATTTTCAAGCATTTTTTAAGATAAGAAGAATCCTTTCGCAGTGACTATGGAATTATCCTCCTCGACAAGTTTCACCAAATCATTATCAATTAAAAGTGCATCACCAGGTTTCACAAAAATAGAATTTTTGAAGTAAGAGACCTTCGGATAGATACATGCAACATTAACTAGTCTTTCTGAATTGTCTTTGAGATACTGATAGTAAGAGACACATTCATCAGAAATTTGTATTTTTGATTTCACAATTTCTTTGTTTTGATTTGAAGTTTCAGACGTTACATTTTCACAATCAATTTTTTCTTTGTCTTTGTCATCCGAAGACAATTGTGAGATGCCTTCGGAGTGTGATGCGGATGCAGTGGAAGATTTAAGTATAGACAACGAAGAGCAATCAATTTCCTCCATATCCGAATCACTTTCAGATTCATTTTCAGATTCAGTTTCAGCAATTACTTTTGATTTATGTTCAATGAGAGGAATGTTTTTCTGCAAGATTGGGATTTCCTTTGGGAGCATTTTCATCAGGTTATCAGTAGTAAGATATTTTTCCACAGAAATCAAGCCATGCAAATATGAAGTGTTAGGCACTTCGGAACCGGATACAATTGACTCACATTCATAGGAGATACTATCTACATTTTTAAGCTTAAATTCTATGAAGGGCAGTAATGTTTTCTGTTGTGCATTGCATACGTCCGCTGAATGGTAAATACGAGTGATATAAGAGTACAAACGTTTAGAAGTTTTACAAAATATATTTCTTTGTCTCAAAACTACATCACTATTGTTCAAATATTTCTCCCTCTTTTCTTCTAACACCGAGATTCTTAAATTGGCTTTCTCTAGGGATAACTTCATACTTTCTACTCTCCCCCTCAATTTGAGAATCTCCTGCTCACTGACTTTTTCCCTATTTTTAGCATCGACAAGCAATTTATGCATCACAGAACAACCACGTGTTATTTCATCAATAGCAGTGGAAACTTTAGAGGTAGGAATTTTAAAAGATAGGAGAAGTTTGGATACTTGCTCAGGAATGGTCTGACGAGAATCCTTAGCCATCAGACAAATATCCTCTTCATCATTCGAAGAATCATCAAAGTAAGTCTTCGGAACACCTGCAACAATCACATCCTTTGTCTCCAATCCTTTGTAACCAAGACCTCCGAGTTCTTCCAAATCCATATCTTCTTTAGCTTCAATCTCCTCAGAGGTAACCTTCGGGAAGCTCTTACCATCATCATAGGCAATGAATGCACTATGAGTTGGCTTCCTTACTTCTTCGCCTTCGGAGTCAGAAGACCACACTTGGTATGTTCCCATTATGTCTTTCGAAGCCAGTAAGGCCAGATCTTTGGTTTTCTCTCTTACTTCCTCCATCTTCCTTGCATGGTAGGCTTCATCCCTGACTTAAGACTACTTGTCATTTCTCTTACGAAGCATGGAATCTTTCGAGAAATGATTTTTTCCGTGACAGTAGTTGCAGTCATACCCAGAGTCTCGAGCAATCTTCTTGTCTTCAGATCTTTCTTTTGGAGCCTCCGAAGTCTTTGTTTCAACAGGCTGGTGAGTTGAAGATTTAGGAGGTTCCTCCTTAGGTGTGTAGATCTTGGGTTTGGGTTTCAGAGTGTAAGAAGGTTTTTTAAATGGTTTCACAAAAGGTTTTCCTGAGTTGGATTTGTTTAAAAACGGTTTCCTGAACCTACGATTGTTTGCAGCATATAAGGCAATCGTTTCTCCATTTTCTCCTTCCATATAACCATCAGGCTCATCTTTGACTTCTTCTTCTTCAACATTTGACACAAGAGCTAGTGAACCAAAACCAACATTCTCGCTTCTTCTTCCACAGATGTCTTGTTCATGAGATTTGATGAGGTTATAGAGAGTTGCTAGAGAATATGTGTTGATGTTTTCATAGGACTTGATCATCAGCATGATGGGTCTCCATTCAGGCCTTAAGATGTAGAGGAATTTGATGTTGATCACCTATTGACTTCAGGTTTCACCATACTTTTCAAGATCATACACCATTTTACTATAGCGTTCATAAGATTGTTCAAGGGATTCATTCTCTTGTTGCTTGAAGTTACTGAAGTCAGCTAACACCTCTTGAACGACACTCGATTGAAGAGTGTGGTCACCAACAAATCTCACAACAAGTCTATCTTAGATCTCCTTTGCTGATTTAGCCCCAGAAATGTGATGTCTGGCATCTGGACCTAGTCCACTTCTAAGTTCTCGCATTGCTCGTTTATCATTTCTGACCTTCTTCAAGTCTGCAGCAGTAAGAACTTCAGCATCATCACCATCAACAACTATGAATCGTCCTTCAATGTCGGTGTGAGAACCATCTTTGACAGATCTCCATATATCCTTCTCTTCATCTAGACCTTCCAGGTAGTCTCTCATGCGATCAGACCAGTAATGGTAGTAACTCGAAACAAGAACAGGAGCTTTAGTGGAGGAGCAAATCAGATTGGCGTAGTTCAACATATTTGCATAACTTGCTATAGAATCCGTCATTTTGAGTGAATTTCAACTGGATCTTTTTAGAAAAACGAGTATTAGAGATGATTAACAGTTTAGGAATGCTAGATCTGAGAACCAATTTAGATCTAGAACTGTAACAATGAATTGAGACTCTAAAAACAGGTTTTCGATTTGTCTCGCTCTGATACCACTTGTTGGATGTTGAATTCAATCAATCAAGGAATAATGACAAGTATTCTAACAGGATTAATTGATCTAAACAACTCACACAAGCAAATATAAGTTCGAACAATGAAGAACACAATGGGAATTAGATAACAGGTGCCGAATGCTTTGATTTCACTTTAGGGTTTTACAATTGAGGGTGGATTTATCTCACACCCGACAAAGATGGTATCACTGATATTTATACGTGATGAGTGATACCAATAATACAGTAAAGATATATAGAATATCCTAACATTGTACTATTCAATAAGCATTCAGTATTGTGCAACACGTAGTCAGTTAAACACGCATGCACCAAAAGTAGTTGTTACAGATAAGCCTTCGGATCCTCAAGGATAAATCCTTCGGAGTCTTCAGGCTTTGGGTTCTTCTATTTACAGTTCGGAGCTTTCTCACTTGGTCTTCAAGTCTTCGGATTGGTTCTGCACTTTAGCACAAATATACTCAACAGTTACTACCTCTAATTTTTAGGAATTGACATTTATGGCCCATAATGGATTACTTTTGAGAATTAACGGTTGCAGCCTCTTATTTTTATGAATTAATGAGCCCTAATGGATTACTTTGGATAACTGACAGTTACAACCTCTTATTTTTAGGAATTAACATTTATGGGCCTTATTTTTAGATATATTTATCGGCATCTTAAATTAATATTTATAAACCACTATAGCCCCTCAACAAAATTTTTAACATTAATAATTTACTTTTAAAAATTGACGATTAGCCCCAATAGTTTTTTCATAAATAGATTGTTTTTTTAGGAATTGATCATTATGGCTCTTACTTTGAGATTTATTTTGTTGGATTAAGGTGTCTAAGCAATAACTAAAATTTAGAATTATGCTTAAATTGACAGTAGCACAGTCCTTTTAGGTTGCCCTCATAACTAGCACAGGACTAGATGACAAATAAAGAAAGAGATATAATGATTTATTAATATATTATGAGAATAATATATTAATTAGAAATCATAATATTTAATTAATAATTAATCAGAAATTAATTGGAATTAATTTTGGGATTAATTGGATTAATTAAAAGTACAGGGGCTGAATTGTAATTGTTTAATAGTTGGACAACATGCAATCCTGTTAACCTAATGGGTTTGACGAAATCATAGGCTTGGAGCCTTGTGGATTTCGAAACCCATAAGGGTTTTTTATAACAGTGATAAGTGGATCCTTTTATCTGATAAAAGCCTTATCATATTAGGATCTTAAATAAGGTAGTTATACTCCTTAATGCTTATCACCTGAAGACTAAATAGAGGCCCCTGGTTCCCCTATTTCTCATGCCAAAAAGGAGAACTCCTCCTTCCTCTCTCTTGCTCATCTAGCTTGCCTACTTCTTGGGTGTGAGCCACTAGAGGCACGACAATTGTGGTGCTAGCTTCCAAAGGTCAAAAGGTATAAAATTATTCTTTTGTAATTTTAATTTGGCCTAAGTTATAGGTTTAATTTGAGAAAAACATAGACCCTTATAAGGTGCATGTGAACTTAGGATTAAATCACATTGGTTGCACTAAAACCCATCAGTGGTATCAGAGCCATGATGTTTTTATGTTGAACTGCTATAATTGTAAATTGGATTTAAGGGTTTAATCGAAATTAAACCCTTGCACCCTTGCTTGTCGATGTTGGCAAAGGGTTCTGAAAGCCTGGCCTCCATCCGGTGTATTTTGAAAATTCCTCGCCTCCTTTAGGGTTTTCTATTTTTGGTAAATGTGATTAATTAATAGTTGAAAACCCCTTGGCCTTGTTTTCGAAAATACCTAGTGGGCAAGGATTAGGATTAAAATTAATTGGATTAATTTTGTGATCCTTATTTGATTTAATTAAATTTAACTTATAGTTAATTAAAAGACACAAATTAAATCAAAGATATTTTAAATTGTTTAAAATCCATCTTATATATATTATTATAAGATTAATACTTATATATAAGATTAAGTCAGTCAAATTGCTAGTATGCCTCATTCACAAAATTGGTCTATAAGGGGGGGGGGGGGTATAAGGAAACTGTCTATAAAATGACGGTTGAATGGGTGTCCACTCTCACCCAACGCTTCATTGATTAGTGGAGTGTCGTTAGCAGAACTGATTTGATAAGACGAACCTAATCTCATTAAAAGTATAATTTTATTAGACAAAGTACTAGAAAATTTAATAAAATTACAATCTAGTTACTTTAGGAAAATGTGAACAGTATGCTAATCCATGAAATTACACATTACACTTTATGAATCGTTAGTGGAGCGTGTGTGGTTAACCGGCACACTAATAGGGATTCATAAGGAGTGGTAATGGGTATCTCATAAATTATTATTGTTGATGGAGCACGTGTGGTTAACCAGCACATCAATCGAGATGATAAACGACAATTAGAGTACCAAGTGATGTGCATGGTTATTCATACCTTGTTTGTGATCCTCGGCATCCCAGTCACAAACGGAAGGGCATATTTCGAGATTAAACATGCCATTGATTGTTTCAATGAATCTCAAAAGCTCTAGAAATTTCACTTAATATGATTATCTTCCGTAGTGGAATTGGTAAATCGTCATTTACCTACCTTTATGTGATTTGCAAATAAATTACAGTGACACACCCAGTTTCTCATACAAAGTACACCCAAAAATTTTCAAACAATAACACATTAAATTGGGTATATTTGTACTCAAACCAAGGATCAAGATGTTATCAACATGAATATTTACACAAAAGGTCCTTACAATTTACCAGGCATTACAAATAATCTAATTCAACTAAAGGACAAGCTCTAAACTTGTCCATCTCTCTTTATCGCACGTCTTCCCCTATCACAGCTACAGATACCTGCAAAACAACAAGCAACTCAAGTGTAAGCTTATAAAGCTTAGTGAGTAATCTCAATCATATTTTACAGATCTTTCTCAAATGACATCCTCATCTTCCTCTCTTGCTATTCTCATTAGCAAGATCTCTCTTCTCTTTACTCGAAATCTGCAAACATATTAGCTTTACAAACACTAGCTAATTGTTAGAAATATCAACTCAATCATAGTACCACAAATAGTAATACTCATAAACTTGATCGCAATCTCACATATACTTATTTTAACAATCTATTAATCTCAATTACCTCATAACGACATTATTCCACACGAGACCATATGACATAATCATATCAACATTTACTCTAATCATACAACCAATATGCATTTTAACTTGGCCACTGCTACATACTCATAACTGTTTACTCAGTCAAGGGTTATAACAATAACCACAACATAGAAAAATCATAAATGAACTCAATTATAACATTTCTCATTGTTATAATAATCAATGCAAAAACACGTTACCTCAGTCACGCTAGCATCTATTCTTCTCTATTAATCATTGTTTATATTCAACTCATCAATCATTATCCATAATAACAATATCACTCTATCACTTAGTCTCATAAGACCAACATAACACATAGGGATATATAAACATATGTATATATACACTCTACAATAAACAAGTGTAACTCCACTCATGTATTAGAAAGTACTCATCTGATATCATTTCAGTATATGGAACCCCCAATTTTACGCGTATCAGGCTCCTGTTCTCTAGATTTAATTATATCACCATAGTCCATATCAATTCTCCAACATCCACAATCATTTCAAATACATCTATCTCAAAGATGTATAAATCAAAAGAGGAAAAAGGAGTATAAACGGTAAATATCAACTCTATGTTTACCGAAACCCCCAATTTTACGGTTTTACTCATTCAACCGTAGAAACTCGACAATACTCTCACCAATAACTCTAAAGGCATCCACAAACAATCTATTATCAACATATATAACAATATATAACGAAATCATGAAATCAAAGTTAGGGTTTCAAAAACTCCAAAAACGAAGAAATCACTCACCTCGATAAATTCGGAAGCCAGAACACGTTTACGGGGTTAGATCCGCATCACTCTATGTTTCCCCACGAATATTTAGGTGTAATTTGACCTAAAATCGCCTCCTTGAATCGCAACTTTCCGTTTTTGGTTCGAAAATGGAGAAAATGACATTTTCTGCACTTTTAAATGCACTGTACGCGTAACCCGACCCGGGTTACAGAACCCGACCCGGGTTACAGAACCCGACCTGGGTCCATCTACGAAAAATGTTCCGTTTACTCAGTTGGTTTAACACGGTCCGGGTTGGATCACACGACCCAGGTTACTATCGAACACGACCCGGGTTCCTTAACACGGCCCGGGTTACTCTTTTTCCATTTTCATATCAACCCTAACTCGACCCGTGTCTTAAAGCTCGACCCGGTTTGACCTTTCAAGAACCCAAGTTGTTTCTTTTACCCTTTTCAACATCCTACTTCTCATAGATGGGTTTCTAAACATCTTAACTTGTGCTTTAACTCATCTAATCTCTTCTATGTCAAAAATTAAAATAACTCTACCATAAATTAAAATTACGGTATTACAAGTTCTTACCCCCTTCAAAAGATTCCGTCCTCGGAATCTCTTAGATTAGGCATGGCTTATACAACCATCTCACCACCGTAATCATACTTCACGTATGATAATGATATTATCTTCTCGTCAACTCATATAACATGTACATATTGTTACATCTCATTTACTCATAATATAGGTAAAACCCACCATCATCCTCACAAGATTATCCCTATAGTCATATTGGCTATCATCACTGCCATGTAGGAAATTACTCACTCTTTCAGGCCACACAGTTTGCTATGGCATTATTGACACCAAGCTATCTTACCTCACTCTTCAAGTGGTACTCTAATCACCAACTTGTCTCATATAGCCGTCTGGAACTCAACTTTTGTTTCAAATTTCTCGAAATTATTTTACTCTGACTCAATAAGAAAAACGGTCTTACCGATTTCAAGCTCATTCTTTCTCCTAATTTACTCCTCCAATAACAACATGCCAGTTGTTGATTTCTCTGGCTTGCACATTCTCATTGATTAGAGTAGGAAAAAGACTCATACAATATAAAAGACACAAAAATTCAAATGTCTCACTCACTTCATACGACTCATCAACCCAAAGATAAAATCCAAAATAAATAAAATATTAGAAACTATATCAAGTTTCACTCCTGTCTCCTTAAAATTTAGTATTCAACTCTCGGTACTTTGGTCACACATGACTCCTTTTTAGTTGCATCTTCTCTATAACTATACCCTAATTCGTCAAAATCTCATATTGCTTTCACTTTAGCACATATATTAGGTGTTTCACCCAATATACAATCTACAATTTCTCAATCACGAATGGCTCCTCTTCATCCCAGTCCAACAACATACCTCATGTTGTTTCTCATGATGTACTCGCTTATTATATCATCTCTTATGTGAACAATCCACATCACACTCTCACTCAATCGATAATCATTAAATCTATATTAAACTCGATAATTTATTCTCAAATAATTTATCAACACAACCACTTATATTCCTCTTGACACATTATCAATAAGGATTTTCCTCTCGCCATTTCTTTGTCATTATCATCTCAATTTCTAATTTATCATAATGACACAAAATAAATCATACATACATACGACTCACCGTAATCTCTACACACAATTCGAAAAGAATTTATAATGTTTAACACCGGAATCTCTACGGGGAGATCATATCTCATCACTCGACTAACTCATTAATCTCAAGAAATAACTCAAGATTATTATAGCAAAATTTTATTACTCATCGTCTCATACGAATAAATAGTTTTGTCATATTCATACTTACGCATTTATTTCACTGGCAGTAGTTGATTTGATTGCTAAGGAACGAATCCTATCAATCACAACCACAATTACTTTCTTTCTCTTTTAACTCATATCTTCTCATTATGTATTTATAAAACTGTATTTCGTTCAACATGTAAGAAATCTCACATATTCTCAAAATGACTACATGATAAACATACTTACTCACAACAACACTTCTCAACAGTATTATTCACTGTATCATCTCATAGTACTCCCGTACTGTTTACTCAACTTCTGATTCATCCCTTTCTCAACCCACAAGGTTTCAAGTCACACAAAGTTACCGCTACGTTCATATCTATCAACATGCAAGGATATTATATTTCTCATTATTTTGCATCACCATAAAGTACATGCCTGTCTACACACAAGCACAACAGTGCAGTACTACTCCAGCTCAACTTATGGTATCTCGTACCATCCTCAAAACTTACTACTCAACACAATCTCACGGTAGCTCATACCGTTCGTCAACCTCATTACTCAACACTCTCTCACGGTAACCTCGTGCCGCTCTCTATTCTCAGCACTCAACGCTGTGTCGCGGTATCTCATACCGTCCTCTGATCAAATCATGGTACCTCGTACCATTTTCTGATTTCAATCCATCTCCTCTTTAACTCTAACAATTCTCTCTTACGGTCTCGAGCCATATAGACACACCGTCACTCCTTTCGTTTGAGTCACAAATATCCTCACTGCTTTAACCACAAGATACTCGTCATGTGGTTCCATAGAATATGTGGCCTCAACCTCAGCTATTCAATATGTAACTCCACGTAATATGTCGTCTCAATCACATTTACTCATTATGTGGCCCGACAAAGTATGTGGTTTCAACAACTTTACTCGATATATGGTCCCACAAAATATGTGGTCCCAACCATATTTACTCATTATGTGGTCTCACAATTTTGTGGTCTCAACCACTTTACTCGATATTTAACTCAATCTCTAGGCCAATAAGGCCTATATGAACCACTCTAGGTTCTTTCAATTATAACCACAAGGTACTCTTTATGTAGTTACTCAAATGTTCTCTGACATTTCTGTGATAATTATCTCATTATGTGACTATTTCAATTCACAAAAACTCAATACTCAACGGATGTAGTGTGCATTCATCCACACACTTACCATCTTTCTCAACTCATACTCTTTTGGCTATCTCAGCCACTTATTTTGATCAACCAAAAGCACTAGTCATGTGGCCCCACAGAATATGTGGTCTCAGTCACATAAGTACTCATACACAGAAATCTCATCACATCTGTGAAACAACAAGCAATATATATATATATATATATATATATATATATATATATATATATATATATATATATATATATATATATATATATATATATATATATATATATATATATATATATTCAATATTATAATTTATATATTTTCACCATGTATATACTCATTATACACTCTCCTCCATGGTTGCTAAGTATTTGCCAAGCAACCACTTATAATCTTAATTATAAATTCACAAAGCACTAGTTATGTGATATGTAAATCTTACCTCAAATGAATACGAGGTTCTCATCTCGATGTCAGTTACTACACTTTATAATAACAATTCTCTAACACATGTATTATCAACTATTTAACACATATACTCATTACAACTAACATTTTAATTAAATTACTTACATACCTCATAGCAACAAAATCTAGTTTTCTCATTAGTTGAAACTTGCATACTTCGTACCTCGACTCTCGAGTGTACTCGGCTACACTCACATGTCTCAACTCGTAGCTCATGCTCAGCTTATACTCATACTCTTTCTCATCATTAGTTGAAATTTAGCCTCAACCAGGATCTCATCTCGTATTCAGTTGACATCTCATTATCAACAGAAGTTCTCGTCTTCTCATTAGTTGATATCTCATATCAACCAAAATTTCATCTCATCATCCTCTGTAGGTCCAACCGAATGTGACCGTTTTATCAACTTGTCCTCATCTGTCTCCACATCTATATTCACACACATAATATAATAATAACAAATATAACATAAAAGTTATACTTAACTCATAAGCTAAAATCTGCAGCAGTAATTATTTCCAAGCATGTGATAGGGGCTCTCTCTCTCTCTCTCTCTCTCTCTCTCTCTCTCTCTTCTCGGTTTAAGTCTAGGACTTTACACTGAAGATCTAGTTCACTTAAACCATGCTCTGATACCAACTTGAAACACCCGGTTTCTCATACAAAGTACACCCAAAATTTTTCAAACAATAACACATTAAATTGGGTATATTTGTACTCAAACCAAGGATCAAGATGTTATCAACATGAATATTTACACAAAAGGTCCTTACAATTTACCAGGCATTACAAATAATCTAATTCAATTAAGGGACAGGCTCTAAACTTGTCCATCTCTCTTTATCGCACGTCTTCCCCTATCACAGCTATAGATACCTGCAAAACAACAAGCAACTCAAGTGTAAGCTTATAAAGCTTAGTGAGTAATCTCAATCATATTTACAGATCTTTCTCAAATGACATCCTCATCTTCCTCTCTTGCTATTCTCATTAGCAAGATCTCTCTTCTCTTGACTCGAAATCTGCAAACATATTAGCTTTACAAACACTAGCTAATTGTTAGAAATATCAACTCAATCATAGTACCACAAATAGTAATACTCATAAACTCGATCGCAATCTCACATATACTCATTTTAACAATCTATTAATCTCAATTACCTCATAACGACATTATTCCACACGAGACCATATGACATAATCATATCAACATTTACTCTAATTATACAACCAATATGCATTTTAACTTGGCCACTGTTACATACTCATAACTGTTTACTCAGTCAAGGGTTATAACAATAACCACAACATAGAAAAATCATAAATGAACTCAATTATAACATTTCTCATTGTTATAATAATCAATGCAAAAACACGTTACCTCAGTCACGCTAGCATCTATTCTTCTCTATTAATCATTGTTTATATTCAACTCATCAATCATTATCCATAATAATAATATCACTCTATCACTTAGTCTCATAAGACCAACATAACACATTGGGATATATAAACATATGTATATATACACTCTACAATAAACAAGTGTAACTCCACTCATGTATTAGAAAGTACTCATCTGATATCATTTCAGTATATGGAACCCCCAATTTTACGCGTATCGGGCTCCTGTTCTCTAGATTTAATTATATCACCATAGTCCATATCAATTCTCCAACATTCACAATCATTTCAAATACATCTATCTCAAAGATGTATAAATGAAAAGAGGAAAAAGGAGTATAAACGGTAAATATCATCTCTATGTTTACCGAAACCCCCAATTTTACGGTTTTACTCATTCAACCGTAGAAACTCGACAATACTCTCACCAATAACTCTAAAGGCATCCACTAACAATCTATTATCAACATATATAACAATATATAACGAAATCACGAAATCAAAGTTAGGGTTTCAAAAACCCCCAAAACGAAGAAATCACTCACCTCGATAAATTCGGAAGCAAGAACACGTTTACGGGGTTAGATCCGCATCACTCTATGTTTCCCCACGAATCTTTAGGTGTAGTTTGACCCAAAATCGCCACCTTGAGATCTGAAAATCGCAACTTTCTGTTTTTGGTTCGAAAATGGAGAAAATGACATTTTTCTGCACTTTTAAATGCACTGTACGCGTAACCCGACCCGGGTTACAGAACCCAACCCGGGTCCATCTACGAAAAATGTTCCGTTTACTCAGTGGGTTTAACACGGTCCGGGTTGGATCACACGACCCGGGTTACTATCGAACACGACCCGGGTTCCTTAACATGACCCGGGTTCCTTAACACGACCCGGGTTACTCTTTTTCTATTTTCATTTCAACCCTAACTCGACCCGTGTCTTAAAGCTCGACCCGGTTTGACCTTTGAAGATCCCAAGTTGTTTCTTTTACCCTTTTTAACATCCTACTTCTCATAGATGGGTTTCTAAACATCTTAACTCGTGTTTTAACTCATCTAATCTCGTTTATATCAAAAATTAAAATAACTCTACCATAAATTAAAATTACGGTATTACATACGGCATCCCTTTTCTTAGTTGTAGAATTACATAGTTGGATCCTAGCCTTAATATTTATCATTGGGTTAAATATTAAGGATTCTCACTATCTAATCAAAACTACCTTCTTTTATAGATGTCTTCCCCTGAAGCTTCTGCTGCTCCATCCGCTCCCCACTCTAACCATAACACAAACTTCACATCGATCCTTTCACTGTGTTCAATGGTGACACTAGATGGCACCAATTACAATGATTGGATGCGAAATATCAAGATGGTGCTCAGGTTTGAGGACAAAGAGTATGTCCTTGAAAAGGAGCTCATCGAGATCGATCAGGAAACTGCTACTCCTGAGGAATGTGCCTCATTCAAGAAACACTACGACGATGCCACCAAAGTGGCGTGCATCATGGTCGCCACTATGGTCCCCGAATTACAAAGGTTATATGAGGACTACTGGTCATACGAGATGAACAAGGACCTTATGGAAAAGTTCCATAAGCGAGCTCGTCAGGAAAAGTATGAAGTGGTCAACGCACTCATGGCTTGCAAAATGAAGGAGGGAGAGTATGTTTGTGGCCACGTGCAAAGAATGCAAAGATACATGTAGCGCCTTGTGAAACTGAATATGCATTTTAACGAGGAATTAGCTAGTGACATAGTCCTAAACTTGTTGCCCAGTTGTTATGACCAGTTTATCCTGGCTTATCATTTGAACATCAGTGAGACTATTTTTCCATAGTTGCACAATATGCTACAGACTGTTGAAGCCGGGATGAAGGGTAAAAGTGTATCCTTCGCTTCTAGCAATGCTCCCGTTATGGAAATTAGACAGGGAAAAGGGAAGAAGAGGAAAGGTACTCCAAAGCAAAACTGGAAGGGAAAGTCCCATGTCGGGTCATCTAGCAATGGCTCTAAGGCAAAGTCCGGTTCTGATGTTCCTCCCATCTCGAATCCAAAAGATGCTGATTGCTTCTATTGTAATGAGAAGGGACACTGGAAACGAAGCTAGCCTAAATACCTACAAGACATCAAGGATGGCAAAGTAAAGCCATCGTCTACAGGTATATACACTATCTCTAATAACTCATCATCTTCTCATTCTTGGGTCCTAGATACAAGATGTGGTTTTCACATTTGTTCTGATCCACAGGGAATAAAAGAAAGTAAGGAGATAGAGCATGGAAGAATGAACTTGATCATGGGAAACAGACGATCATCACCTGTCACCAGAATTAGAGTTTATGGTCTTATGCTTAGTGATGATGTTAGATTAGACTTAATTGATTGTTGCTACTCGCCAGAAACGGCTCGAAACATTATTTCATTTCATGCATTGTTTAGACAAGGATATATATATATATATATATATATATATATATATATATATATATATATATATATATATATATATATATATATATACATTTGATAATATGAATGGATCTATTTCGGCATATAACAATGGTGTCTTTATCTTTAATGTGTTGCCTTGTGATGGTGTGTATGAAACTGTCATGTGTGTAGACAACATAGGTAATAGTGTATTTCAAATTGATTCATCTAACAGTGTAGACAAAGCATGCTTGTAGCATTGTCGTCTTGGACACATTAACAAGAAATGCATCGCCCAACTCCAAAAAGATGGAGTGTTGGAATCAACTGACCTTAGGCCAAATAATGAATGCGGATCTTGTCTTTTGGGAAAGATGACTAAATCACCTTTCACAGGATTCTGTGAAAGAGGTGAAGGTCCGTTGGATCTCGTACACACCGATGTGTGTAGACCCTTCAGATCAACCACAAGTGATGTAAATCGATTTTATGTGACTTTTACTGATGATTATAGCAGATATGGGTATATCTACTTAATCAAGCATAAGGCAGAAACCTTTGAAAAGTTCACAGAGTTTAAACATGAAGTCGAAAATCAATTGGGCAGGAAGATAAAGATTCTCAGATCCGACAGAGGCGGTGAGTATCTTAGTATCGAGTTCCTTGACTATCTTAAGGAATGTGGAATAGTTTCACAGTTGACTCCTCCAGAACACCTCAATTGAACGGTGTTGCTAAAAGGCGTAACCGAACCTTGTTGGACATGGTTCATTCCATGATGAGTCGAGCTTCACTTCCTATTTACTTCTGGGGGTATGCCTTAGAGACAGCTACCTATATTCTCAATCGTATCCCTACCAAAAAGGTTGCCAAAACACCTCACGAGATGTAGACGGGGAAAGTTCCCTCGTTAGCACATATCAAGGTTTGGGGTTGTGAAGTCTTCGTAAGATGAGAGACTCATGACAAGCTCGAAGCCAGAAGTGAGAGATGTTTCTTCATTGGTTACCCAAAGCAGTCCTTTGGATATTTGTTGTAAAAACCTAGTGAGGACGTGGTCTTTGTAGCACGAAGAGGAGTCTCTCGAGAGAAAGAGCTCATACTCAAAGAGGACAGTGGGAGCATTATTGACCTTGATGAAATTTAGGAGTCTACAAATGATGTAACCTTAGATGACACTAGCACTCAACATGAGGAAGTAGTTCCTGTTGAACTGGTAAACAGTTCATTACCTCCTAGACGCTCTGGTAGAGTTAGCACGCCACCTGAGTTTTATGGATTCCATGTAACTACAGATGGTGACCCGTTCGTCAGTGATAGAACACTGGTGAATCTGGATGAGCCAGCTAACTACAGGGAAGCAATAGCAGGCCATGAGGCTGCAAAATGGAAAGAGGTAATGGACAGCGAGATCAATTCCATGTATGACAATCAAGTTTGGAACTTGGTTGACAATGTACAAGTTGAAAGACAGTTGGGTGCAAATAGATCTTCAAGAAGAAGACCGACATGGATGGAAAGGTACACACCTTTAAGGCTCGACTGGTTGCGAAAGGTTTCACTCAAACCCCTAAGGTTGACTTTGACGAAACTTTCTTGCCAGTAGCCAAGATAAAATCCATTAGGATAATGCTTGTCATAGCTGCATTTCATGACTATGAAATTTGGCAGATGGACATCAAAACCGCCTTCCTGAACGAAAAGTTGGTTGAGGATATTTACATGAATCAGCCAGAGCATTTTGAGAATGCAAAGTTTCCTAATAGGATGTGTAAGCTTGAGAAATCAGTCTCCGGATTGAAACAAGTTTCTCGCAGCTATAATCTCTGCTTTCATGAGAAAGTCAAGGAGTTTGGTTTCTCTAGGAGCAAAGATGAGTCCTGTGTATATACCAAAGCTAGTGGGAGTATAGTCACTTTTCTGGTGCTGTATGTCGACGACATATTGCTCATAGGAAACAACGTTCTGACCTTGCAAGAAGTGAAATCTTGGCTCGGGAAGTGTTTCGCCATGAAAGACCTTGGAGAAGCTGCATATATTATCAGGATAAGAATATTGAGAGAAAGAAAGAAGAGACTGATTGGACCACTCAAAGTGCTTACTTGGACAAAGTACTGAAAAGGTTTAGTATGAAAATTTCAAAGAAAGGAGAGCTACCGATCCAAAGTAATGCCAAATTGATCAAGTCTCAAAGTCCGAGTACAAATGAGGAAATGGCTGAAATGAGTTGGGTAACCTACACTTTGGCTGTGGGGTCGATCATGTACGTAATGACATGTACTTGCCCTGGCGTGGCCTTTGCCTTAAGCATGGTCAGTCACTATCAGGGCAATCCGGGCAGGACACATTAGATTGCGGTTAATAATATACTCAAGTATTTGCGGAGGACGAAAGACATGGTCTTAGTCCTTAGTGGAAGTGATACGTTGAGAGTAAGTGGATACAGTGACACCATCTTCCAGATAGATAGAGACAATTATCTTTCTCAGTCGGGCTGGGTGTTCCTGTTAAACGGTGGAGCGGTTACATGGAAAAGTTCCAAGCAGGAGACGGTGGCTGATTCAATGTGTGTTTTAGAGTACATAGCTGCAAGTGAAGCCTCTAAGGAAGCAACTTGGCTAAAGAATTTCATTGGTGACCTTGGAGTAGTCCTGACAATTCAAGAGCAAATAGAACTGTGCTGCGATAATGAAGGAGCGATTGCCTTAACTAAGGAACCGCGAGATCATGGAAAGTCCAAAAATATCGACAGAAAGTACCATTACATCAGACATAGAGTAGAAACAGGTCACCTCCTGGTGAAAAGGGTATCATCTGAAGACAATCCTGCAGATCCTCTGACAAAGGCTCTTAGCAGGGTTAAACACTATCAGCATGCTAGGAGCATCGGGCTGAAGGATGATATTAGTTTTGGAAATAAGATAGATATTTTGAAACTTGTAGCAAAGAAATGTAATTGAATTTGGTGATTAAATAATGGAGAATTATTTATGAGTATTGTTTACTGCCAATTGTCAATAGTACATTATTGTGTTTCAATTTTGCATGTTTTACTTCCCGAATAATTTGATTATTCAAAAGGTCCACAGTCGGTCATACTTTTCGAAAGTAAGTAGTGAACTAAGAGTGTCATGAATTGAGTTGTAGATTGTCTAAGGAGTTTAGACATAGCAATAGTGAAAGATGCAACATTCATGAGTACTTGGAAATGGGGATTTGAGTATTGGACCAACCCCCACTCAAAGAATTACTTAATGGATTATGCCATAAGTAATTCTGTGACGATAATATCTTATGATCTTGAAACGGAGACATATGAGCTGAAATTTACAAATCAGTTGTGCATTGATAATGTGTAAATGCATCGGTAACTCGATGTTATAAAATATATTGTTGTGCGTGATTTGACAATTAAAAGACACAAGCATATGAGTCGAAGTTTATTCGTTCCTTTTGCTCTAACGGGAAAAACGATATATGTGGTCCCCTCGATGATTTGGTGATGACTTATAGTGTTGGGCCCAGCCAGGACTTAATTAATGTGTTCGATTAAGAAGTCTTATATAATCACAAATCAGGAATCGGGAAACAGAGTATCATACTAGTATACATGTACTAAGTCTGAATGATATCTTGTAGAACGAAGGATCATATGATCACTAAGCAACTGACTAGGTCAGAGTTCGACAGCGGCTTTGGAAGCTACAATTTGCTGGTCAAATTTAGAATCTGTATGGAATTATAGTCATAGACTTATCCAAGTTGGAGACTGTTGGATGAAGGTGTCTAAGCAATAACTATAAATTAGAATTATGCTTAAACTGACAGCAGCACAGTCCTTTTGGGTTGCCCTCATAACTAACAAATGACTAGATGACAAATCAAGAGAAAGAAATAATGATTTATTAATATATTATGATAATAATATATTAATTAGAAATCTTAATATTTAATTAATAATTAACCAGAAATTAATTTGAATTAATTTTTGGATTAATTGGATTAATTAAAAGTACAGGAGCTGAATTGTAATTGTTCAATAGTTGGGCAACAGACAATCCTGTTAACCTAATGGGCTGGACGAAATCACAAGCTTGGAGCCTTGTGGATTTCGAAACCCATAAGGGTTTTTAATGGCAGTGATAAGCAAATCTTTTTATCTGATAAAAGCCTTATCATATCAGGATATTAAATAAGGCAGTTATACTCCTTAGTGCTTATCACCTGGAGACTATAAATAGAGGCCCATGGCACCCCTATTTCTCATGCCAAAAAGGAGAACTCCTCCTTCCTCTCTCTTGCTCATCTAGCTTGCCTAGTTCTTGGGTGTGAGCCACTAGAGGCACGACAATGGTGGTGCTAGCTTCCAAAGGTCAAAAGGTATAAACTTATTTTTTTTTTAATTTTAATTTAGCCTTAGTTATAGGTTCAATTTGAGAAAAACATAGACCTTTGTAAGATGCATGTAAACTTAGGATTAAAGCTTGTTGTTTGCACTAAAACCCATCATATTTAACATGTGTCCTATTTACATATATAAAAACATTATAGTCCTTAGAAATTCACACAATGCATGAATGAAATCAGCTCTTTATTATTATAATTATATGGCTTTTAGATCTATTATATTAATGAATTATTTTTAGGATTTGATAATTATAGCTCCTATTATGAGATTTATGCAACATTAGTCCCAATTAAATATGTAAAAATCATAATATCCCCTAGAAATTCACAAAATGACGGAATGAAGTAAGATATTTGTTATTGTATTTCTATATTCATATATAAAAGCTTTTAGGTATAATTTATACAAATAACATATATTACATATAAATTTATGATTTTAAAACAATATAAATAAATTTTAATTATTTAAACAACAAATACATATGTCAAGTATTTTATATAAATATTAAATTCTTGAATAGTTAAAAACTCATTACTTTATTTTTTCTAATTATATATGGAACAAAACAATTCTTTTGATGAAATATGAAACTACATTTGATCAGCTCTTTACTTTCCGTTTTATTTAAGGTTTTTTTTTTGTTTTTACAACATTGTTTTTATACGTATTTTTTAAAAACTTTCTCGTTTTATAGATGACTTTTTTTGTTATAAAATTGTTTCCCACTTTTTTACATATTCGTTTTATGTATATATATTTGAAAAATTATATAAATTTTTTTTACATATTGTTATTCACAAACCAAAAGTGCATTGTTATACATAACTTTTCGCAACACTTGCATTCCCGCCGCGTCGCGGGGGACGCAAAGCGTAGTATATTCTAAATAGCAAACCAATTTATTCAACTAAAATCAACTAACAAATTTAATATATGTTATAAAAAAATTCTAATAAATATCTAGTTATAAAAAAAGATTAAATCACAATAATTGTCCATGTGATATGCAGGAAATTACAAGAATCGTCCAACTTTTGGAAAAAACTCCACGATTTGGTTACAGGAATGGTCCAAATGCCAAATAAAAATACAATTTTACCCTTTTTAATTTCTTTTTTTATTTTTATTTTAGTGTTTTATTTATTTTAGTAACTAAAAAAAAGAAAAATAACCCACCCCACCCCATCCCCTGCGTCTCTCTCTCATGAGTTTGTTCTCTCCGCCACAGGTTCAACAACAGCTGCTATCCCAAATAGAAAATCTCCCACATCTCTGATCATCCACATTCGGTGTTATCAAGGGTGGTCGATCTTTCCACCGGCGAGAAAAGTTGGGGAAGTAGCCGGAGACGACACCACACCATCGACCAACATCATCGCCTCTTTCTCACCAGAAACCATCATCTCCCCTTTTGTCTTCACATTTCCCAGATCGATATAAAGTCTCTTTGTAACACTGACCCAAAACCACTAACCTAGATTGGTACTAGAAGACAAAAGAAGAAGACGAACGAGCAATGGGTGGAGGCGGGTTTACAAACTTACCATCCGTGGGTGGAGGCGGGTTTAAGAGCTATTCAACCGTATGAATAGATCCGAGCATTCAGTTATAATTAGTTCACAGTGAGTCGATGATTTCATTTACCCTTCAACAAATCTCTGATTTCATTCGGTTCTAATCAGTTCATAGTGAGTCGACTCACCAACAGTTGTCGGTAACAATTGACGCGGGAGGAAAGGAAGGGGAGTTTGTTTGGTAATAGTTGTCGCCGGAGATGATGAAAGGACGCCGAATAAAATAATCTGTGATTAGATTGACATTGGTTTGAAGTGTTTAATAACTGCCTAGAAAATTGTGAAACAGAGTATCTTAAGAGTACTGGATAAACATAGTTACCTTATGATATAATAAGAACTGAGATTTGATTTGATCCAAACCACGAATTTTAGTTTATATATGCATGATCCCATGGAGTTCAAACTAGAGATATTCTAGTCGAATGATGCCATCCTGTTTTGAATATGATTTGCATATTAAAATTCAAGAAGATATCACATCCTATTCTAAATCATATGATGGTCCCTTTTGTTCTTCTTCCGTCCATCGCACTTCTGATGTGTCTCTCTCTTTGGGTGGGCACTCGACATGATTGCTTGATATTCGTCGGAAATTTTCTGTATCTTATCGATGGCCGGTGTATTTTCATCTGCATTCACATAAACCGGGTTTCATACTGGGTTTGTGTCAGTTTGACTGCTGATACACCATCGTCATCTCAAATTTTCATGAAATTATGTGCATCTAAATTCTAATCATGTTATTGCTTAATGTTTGTGATTCGGTGCACCCAGTAGATAGTTGTTAAATTGAGTGACCGTATTATTGAATCACTTGAATTTGTGGCCAAAAAGAAGTGATAGTCGACGCCTAATTTACAAGAAAACAAACCCCAAGATGCGAATTTCTTCTGCCCTGAACCTTCACACAATTCTATATGGATCAATCTTCCTTTCCTCATTCCGGTGGACGGTTGAGCGTTTCCAAGGAATTAGATGTTTACTCAAACGCCGGAAACGACGTAACCGTGTAAGCAAACCAACAATAGGAAAGAGACTTCTCCATGGTTGTCGGCTAAAAGGAGAGGGAGAGAGAGAGAGAGAGAGAGAGAGAGAGAGAGAGAGAGAGAGAGAGAGAGAGAGAGACGTGGGGGTGGGGGTGAGGTGGGTTATTATTATTTTTTTTAATTACTAAAATAAATAAAACATTAAAATAAAAATTAAAAAAATTAAAAAAGGTAGAATTTTCTTTTTACTTGGCTTTTGGACCATTCCTGCAACCAAATCGTTACCATATAGACCATTATGGATGTTTTTTCAAAAATTGGACGATTTTTGTAATTTCCTGCATACCACATGGACCATTATTGTAATTTATTCTATATAAAAGTGAAATTTTATATAAAAGTTTATCTACAACGGCTACAAAATAAACTTTTAAAAGATAATGGTAAATAATGAATAAATGTTTGAAGTCATTTTCAAACTAAATATTATACATTAAATTATACAAACTACGAGGTCACACTAGGAAATGCGTTTAACATCTATTTCAAAGATTTTGACCACACGTACATATTTGAATTGACCACCAGAAAATCCTTTTAGATTTGGCACTCCATACGATCTTATCTAGCTAGCTTTTATTTTGAACTTAATATCAAATCTTGTTTTTTCTTATACATGCATGCCTTGATTGTTTAAAAATATAGATATAAATTTTTTTATGATAACAAATGGTTAAAGTTGCAATATTAAAAAGTCTATGACTGTGTACTTTCTAAGATAATATATTATTTATCTGTTGATTATATATATATATATATATATATATATATATATATATATATATATATATATATATATATATATATATATATATATATACTAGGTGCGTACCCGCGCAATGCGGCGGAGGCAAAAGATTTCGTTTCGGCAATTACTTTTTAGGTTTTAGGTTGCAGATGAGAGGGGGAGTTGGCGAATAATATGAGAGTTATTAATTTATTTTCGGGCGATTGATTATCTTTCCAACGATATAGGGGACGGTAAATACCCGAGAGTGTGGGACCAAAAATGGAAAAAAATTAGAAATCGGTTTCGAACTATAGGGATATTTTGCAATGAAATGATAAATAGAAGTAGAATGCTATAATCTGAACAAAAGACAAAGTAAACAAATGGGCAAGGGGCAAAACAATTTTTCGGACCAATGATCAAGTTGAAGAAACTAATAGTCGGAGTCCTTAAAAACACCCATTTAAACCTATTTGAAGAGGTAGAACCATACCAGCGGTAAAATGGTCAAGTTCAAAAGATTACATTACCTTTTGCCATTATACTTTTGTTATTCTACCCAAATGTAGCATTGTACTTTCAATATTTTCATATTAAGATAGTCTACTTTCAAAATTCTACCCAATTAATAATTATATAATTGTACCTACAATTTTTCATAATAAGACACTGTGTTTTCAAAAGCTAGCCAATATAACTTTGTACTTCGAATTTTTTTCTTGATAAAACATTATACCTGCACGACACACAACATATAAGACATCTAGAACTGTAAACTACAAGTATACATTATTGTCAATGAAAAGTTGATTAAAAATTTTATTTTTACATATAATTTTTCCTAACAAACATATAAGACATCTAGAACTATACATGTTAGGTTATAACTTCAAGGATTAAAAGTTTTAATTAGATAAAGCTTTTGATTAACAAAATTCCCAAAAGTTTAAATATTTTTACTTTGATTTAATTTGAATTTGGAGTGCGAGTCAAAAACGAAAGCAAAAGGAGAAAGAGGAAAAGTAAAAGAACGAAAAGCAAATTTTCCTTTTCTTTTTTTATTTATTATAGTAAAATTATTAACTAAAACCATGCATATTAATCATAGTTGTGGCAAATGTTAATCTACATATAAACATAGATTACCGGTGAGAAATTTGATTATTTACTTAAAAACTAATCTAGTTTGATTGTATTTTAATTTTACTTTCGACGCATCAAAATAGCTTGAATTGATTTATTTTTGCTATATCTTATTTTTGATGCGTGAAAATATATCTAATCCATTAAAGTCAACACAACCCAACCTGTTTAAACCCACACCCAATAATACTTTTCTTTTTTGGTTTTATATCTAATCCATGTACACATATGTGTATGTTGTTCATAAATATATACATACATACATATATACTAAGAGCATGCCTACTTTTCTTTTTCGTTTTATAATTTATTCAAAACTATTTATTCCCATAAAATCAATTATATTTCTATGCTCATTACAAACAAAGATACATTAATTAATAAAACCAAGGTGGAAGGATTAATATTTTTATGACAAATTTTTATTACTTTAGCTTTTTTTAATTTGATCATATTGGAACAGTACAAAGCATAGTGGTAGGTCCCTAATCCCCCTATCAAAGGTCCAATAGCTGTTTACCAATCAACTACATCTATTGATTTTTTTTTTTTTTTCATCAACAAAATTTAAAACGAATTTGTTTAAAGACATGCATTAAAACCAGTCGAAGTCATTAAAAAGCTTCAAGTACTTTTAACCAATCGTAATCGTTTATATCTTGTTCATAAATGTTTATCAGAATTCATTCTTGGTCGAACATAATAATCGTGCTAATATTTTCATTTGTTTTTAATATTTAATGTGCCCTATAGGCTTATAGTCTTTTTTTAGAAAAACCTAACCACCAAAATTTGTTCTAGCGAGTATGCAAATTCATATACATATATACACATCCAAAAGCTAGCAGTCTAGTTGCTTTTCCCCTTCATTCAAGGTGTTTAAAATCTTTATTTTAAAATTATAAATTAATTATTTTTGCACATATCTTTTAAGTAATTTTCTTTCACTTTCCTTGGCTTTTTATTTGAGTCTATTTAGTTACTAAAACAATAAGTACAATTTATGGTTAAATGTACAAAATTTAAAGAACAAAGTACTATCTTTCAAACCATGAGTTGACGATGCATGGTACACAAGATAAAAAAACAACACACATTGATTTGACTTTATATTTTTGTCTTTCACTGATTAAACATGACATGATTAGCACTTAATTATAACACCAAATAAGAGAAAAAAAAACCATTAATATCATGATCTAAAAACAACATATCTTCATGCACATACCTGTCCTTTAAAATCTAGAAACAGTGAAAAGACAAAAATACCCATCAAGGATTGAATTGATTTTCTTCAGTGACTTGGAACTCCTCATGGTTTTGTTACCCTCAATTGGGATTGTACCTATCATATGAATTACCATTATACCCATTTGTGTTGTACCCATTTCTTGAATCAAATGATCTCGATTTCTTCTCCATATTGAGGTCATAATAGTACTTTCTGTTCTCCAAGAACCTAGTACACATTAGCATTGTTAGTTGTACTATAACTTGTCTCACCCAACCCTTGCTTCTCCGAGTTGTACATATCCTCACTCCCCTGCTATTGGGAGTTGTACGTATTGCCTGCATACCAGTTTTAGTGGTACATTCAATTGATAAGAAGGATACAGACTCAATCTTTTTCAATTAACACATCGTACTTTGAAACTTTTACCCAATTACAGCATTGTACCTTCAATATTTTTCTTTTTAAAACATTATACTTTAAAGATTCTACCCAATTATAGCAATGAAAAATGCTTTGTATTTGGATTACATTGCTACAATTGATAGATTTTTCACGGTACAATGCTCTAATAAGAAGCAAAGAAAGTAGATTGCCGTAATAGATAAATCAATAGAAGTACATTGGTATTTCTTGCATTTAACCCTATATGATAACAAGGTTACAGAATCAAATGACCTTCGGCTGCTAAATTGGCCACCACCTTGACTGCATGCAAACGTACATTAGGATCTTCTGACTCTAGCAAAGATGATATCTTTTGCAATCCAACTGCAAAAATTTAATAAGAATACAAAAAGAGCCACCAGGTATTTATATATTTACATTTTTTGGGTATATAATCTAATACAAATTCATAGATTCACATGCATACACACGGTACATAGTCACACGCGCACACACACAATCGCATACACATTCACAAATCGATTTCCGATTTTGGTTATTGGCAATTTGGTCAAGTACTGGCATCACTTAAATCAAAGTTACAAAAAGAGAAATTACAAATCCAGATTAATGGTTCATTGATAACCTTGTTGTCCTGATTTAAATACCTGCCCTTGATAGATTTTTATAAATGAAAAATAACCATTACCGATTGAGATTCATCAGGTGGCGGATCGAGATCCAAACCAAAGCTGATCGAGATCCAAAACAAAGCCGATCAGAAGCCGATCGAGATTCATCAGGTGGCAGTGATCGAGATCCAAAACAAAGCCAATCGGAATCCGATCGAGATTCATCAGGTGGCTGTTCGATAAACCAAAGACGATCGAGATCCAAAACAAAGTCGATCAGGTGGAGAGTAGGAGAAAAATAAGGGACAAACTACGTTGATGGAGACCTGGAGCTGGTTGGCTAACCGTGTCCAACTTCTTCCTTTTCGAGCAAAAGCATCAGAAGAGAACAATTACGTATATCAAAATGTCAAAAACAGTTGTATTACCTGTTTCGGACCCAAAAAAGTGCGAGATGTTCTATTATCAATCAATTCTGAAGTTTGTTCCAGTCTTGAGATACCAAAAACGACATCATACGTTCCATTTAGTTATTAAACAAATTTTGCTGAACTAAATGTTGATTTATCAGCTCTTTAGTTAGAAAACTTCTAACGGTGTTTAGTCGAATAGGAAATAAGGAATCAAAAATCAGAACACTGTAATCGAAAACCTATAATCGAATGGAAATCACAAAACAACCTGTAATCTGCAATCCGAATTTCCAAGTAAGAATCCGACCAAACCGTAACCGAAATATAATAATGAAGCGTTCTATTGAAAGCCTCAGATACGCGGCGGAGTGAGATAGTGCGGTGGTGGTTCCCTGAAGTAGAATCAAACCTGTAGTCAAATTCAAAGAAGCAAGCTCAAGCGCTAAAAAAATTGATTATAACCAAAATCTAGGGTTTTTACGTTGCCTGTTAGAGGAGATAAAGAAGTTACCGATGGAAGGTAAGCGTGGTGGTGGTGCTAACCTGCGATAAAATCAGAACATGTTTGTGAAAGTTGGTGACTATGGAGGTGCTGTTGTAGGCAGAAGAAGATGAACATTGAAAGGGTGAAGGCGGAAGAAGGCGGATCAGGTGGAGATGCACATGTCCCATACTCCCATCTATCATATATATGGAAAAGCCACAATTTAAGGAACATATGGGTTACCTGCATAAAAAAGTCAGGCACGCGTAAATAAAGAGAGAATATTTATGGGAAGCAGCACCCGGTTTCAAAATTTAGGGAGGAACTCCAAAATTTTGGAAATGTTGAAAACGTATTTCAAAAATTTTCAGCGCTCAAAAACAAAATGCATCACTTGTTTGTACAGAATGCTTTAATTTTAATACTTTGTGCTTTGGAATTGGTACTATCTTAAAAATTAAGACAATTGTGCATAAATGTATTGTAATTTATATATGGTTTATAGTATAGTATAGATATATATATATATATATATATATATATATATATATATATATATATATATATATATATATATATATATATATATATATATATATATATATATATATATAGGGTTAGGTTCAATGAAGAACCAAAATTAAACAAGGAACCAAGGAACCAATCCTACGGCCAGAATGCAAAATATCGACGGCCAGTGATAAGGATGTAAAATTTTTAATTGGACACGCATGTAGCGAATCATAGCAAAAAACCCACTTCGTTTCTTATGTTTTTTTAATTTTAAGCTTATTTTTTTTTCGAAAAAAAAAACTAATTATACCAAAATTCATAATTTTTCATCCTCTATAAATAGAGATCCATATTGACATACAAAATTTTTTGTTTTTTTTTACATCAGGTTCGTCCAGATTCACCTTGTGAATCTGAACTGAACTGCATTGTTTTAAATATTATTATTTACATCTAAATGACAAATCTATCCAATTTTTTCAATAATTCTTTATCAATCACATGTGAATTTTAAGTTAATTATTTATGAATCTCAATTAATTCAATTGTATATGATATTAAAACATTGAAATAGTAAAAACATAAGTGATTTTTCTTGAAATCACATCTGAATTTAAAAATATTTTAAAATTTACATAAGTTGTTATTAAATGATTAACAATTATTCAAAAAATGAATTTATTGATCATTTACATATGAAATATCTTCCATACAAATTTAATACCCTTTATATTCACATTGCGAATTTAACTGCTTCTTGTTTTATACATGTTAATTCACATATAAATGGTAATTTTACCAGACTTTTTTCTAAATTTTTTTTATCATCCACATGTGAATTTTAAGCAAATTAATTTGTGAATCTAAATTAATTCATTTGTGTATGATCAAAAGGTTAAAAATAGTGTGCATCTAGTTTTAGATATATTAATTCACATATAAGTAAAACATAAGTGATTTTTCTTGAAATCACATCTGAATTTAAAAATATTTTAAAATTTACATATGTTGTTATTAAATGATTAACAATTATTAAAAAAATGAATTTATTGATCATTTACATATGAGATATCTTCCATACAAATTTAATACACTTTATATTCACATTGCGAATTCAACTGCTTCTTGTTTTATACATGTTAATTCACATATAAATGGTAATTTTACCAGAGTTTTTTCAATATTTTTTTATCATCCACATGTGAATTTTAAGCAAATTAATTTGTGAATCTAAATTAATTCATTTGTGTATGATCAAAAGGTTAAAAATAGTATGCATCTAGTTTTAGATATATTAATTCACATATAAGTGATAATTGTACCCCATTTTTTCAGCAGTTTTGTGTTCATTCGTGTATAAGTTTAAGTAAATTAATTTGTAAATCTTAGTTAATTCAATTGTATATTACAAAATGTTGAAATTGTAAAGAATATAAACGAATTTACTTAAATTCAATATGAAAATTTAGTGAGATTCACATCTGAATCTAAAATTTTATTAAAATTCACATAAGTTGTTATTGAATTATCAATGATTGTTGAACAAAATAATTTCAATGATCATTCACATGCAAATAATCTTCTATAAAACTTGTTATAGTTCAGATTCACATTGATTAAGTGTTGTGAATATGAACAAGATTTTTGAATACTTTTTTTCTGTTTTTACTATATTGATATGGATGTCTATTGAAAGAGAATAAAAAATGATGAATTTTGATATATTCGATTTTTTATTTCGATAAAAAATAAGCTCTAAAACTAAAAAAAATAAATAAAAACGAAGTGGGTTTTTTGGTATTATCCACTACATGCGCGTTCAATTAAAAAACTTACAATCTTATCTTCGGCCGTCGATCATTTCAATTTCGATGCTCACGATTGGTTCCTTGGTTCCTTGTTTTATTTTGGTTCTCTATTGAACTTTTATATATATATATATATATATATATATATATATATATATATATATATATATATATATATATATATATATATATATATATATATATATATATATAGAATAAGGATCAATTGAGCCCAAAGAAAATATTGAGATTGTCATCCATTATTCTAAATCTATGGTTATAATTAAAATGAAAAATATATAATTATTAATAGTTTAAATTTAATTAATTTAATTTAATAATAGAATAAGGGTGTTATGGTAATTAATCCCTAATTTATTTTTATCAATCTCCTAAAATTTCTCTTCTCTCTGTTATTTATTTTGATCTCCTCTCATAATGTATTCGTTCTTTTGTTTTTTCGTAACCCTAATACCCTCCAACCCATCGCCGACTTGTAATTACATAATCCTGTAGCTTCTCATCTTCTCCATTGTAAAACCCACGTAGCTTCACCAAATTCCGACGCCAAAATTTTTTCAATTACCCTCATTATCTTCTCAAACTTCCTAAGCTTCTATACAACACTCTCTCCAATCCTCCGAACAACAAATGCCATCTCTCCAACGCCATTGATCTCATGGTTGTTCATGAGATTATTATTACTGTTGTCATGGTCACCGTCGGCTTCAGATTCTATTGCCGTTTTTGATGTTTTTTTTTCTGATTATGCAGTGAAAGAAGGAGCAGGAAGTGGGGGGAACCGTCTGATGAAACATTTGTTGGGATTGAATGTGATGAAGGAACTGTGATAGAGAATGAAAAAATATTGTAATCACAAAAAAATGACGATTGAGAGTGTAATAGACCGAAAGAGAACTTGAATTCAAAATTGCTAAAGATAATTCTCCCAGGGAGGACTCCCTCTCTCTAAGCTGTTAGGCAAAGAGCCATTCCAAATCTAACAAAAATATTCTCTACCCCTAACAAACCAACGCCTCCCTTTTTATTCTTCCAGACTCTCTCACCATAACCAACTTAGCCACTTTTCTGTATTCCCGATTTTGCCCTCCTTGAATATACTTGCAACATCTTTGGGCCGGATCCCACCTGACCCGCCACAATGCGATTCTCATCATTACTCCCCCCTTCCAATAAAGTCTTGTCCTCAAGACTTACATCAGGAAACTGATTCTGAATGGTAAGCACATCTTCCCATGTCGCTTCCTCCTCGCCACAATTCTTCCATTTGACTAGCCACTGAGGGACAGAAATACCCTGATGAAGTGTTGTACGGTGAGCTAAAATAACTTCCGGAATTAAAGAATCGGAAACATCGATTTCCAGTTCCGGTGGTAAAACAGGAGTGGTAGGTTCCCGTACTGCCTTTTTCAATAACGAAACGTGAAACACAGGGTGTATCCTCGATGTTGGAGGCAATTCCAACTTATACGCGACCGGTCCAATTCGTTCCAACACTTGAAAAGGTCCAAAAAATCATGCTGCTAATTTTTGCGAAATACGCTTCGCCACGGATGTTTGTCTGTACGGTTTTAACTTGACATAAACCCATTCCCCTACTTGAAAACTTATGTCCCGGCGTTTCTTGTCCGCCTGAATTTTCATGACGGACTGAGCATTAGCCAAATGTTGTTTCAACTGTTTGAGAGCTTCATCACGGTCCCGCAGCTCTTCCGCTACTGCTTCCACCCGAATTTCTCCCGGCACAAATTGCAATACGGATGGCGGTTTCCGGCCATAAACTATCTCAAAGGGGGATTGACCGGTGGAGATGTGAAAACTGGAATTATACCAAAATTCCGCCCAAGGAACCCATGTCGCCCAAGAACGGGGCTGATCTACCGCAAAACAGCGTAAATAAGATTCCAAACAACGATTTATGACCTCCGTTTGTCCATCCGACTCCGGGTGATAAGCCGAACTCATGTTCAATTGAGTCCCTTGTAAACGAAAAATTTCACGCCAAAAAGTGCTCAAAAAAAGTGGGTCACGATCACTAACTATAGATTTCGGTATCCCGTGGTGACGAACAACTTCTTTGACAAACAGTTCCGCCACTCCTTTCGCGTTATAAGGATGTTTTAGTAGTAAAAAGTGACTGTATTTTGATAAACGATCAACAACTACTAAGATTGTATCAAACACCTTGGACTTTGGTAAACCCGTAATGAAATCTAAAGATACGTCTTCCCAAATCGCCACCGGAATCGACAAAGGCTGCAATAGACCCCCGGGTGAAGTGGAACTATTCTTACATCGTTGACAAATGTCACAATCACGCACAAACTGTTTAACTGTCGCGATCATCCCGGGCCAGTATAAATTTGCAGCCAACCGACGATATGTACGGTAATACCCCGAGTGACCACCCGTAGCCGATAGATGAAATTCCCGTAAAAGGTCTGGAATAAACTTGGACTGCTTCGAGATAACTAGACGATCCTTGTAGTATAAGGTACCGTGTTTGATGGAAAACCCCGGAAATTTGGATGGGTCAGCTTCGTATTTCGACATTAATTGACAAATATCCGCATCTTTTTTTATCTCATCCCGCAATTGAGCGCCTTGAACCCACACCGGGGACGAAACAGTCAAGTGAAAAGAGCCGTCATCGGCCCGTCGGGACAAAGCATCCGCTGCTCGATTCTCGCGACCCGGTTTATAACATATGTCAAAATCATACCCAAGTAATTTAGCGACCCAGTTTTGTTGAGATGGCGTAGTGATTCGTTGTTGTAACAGGAACTTCAAACTTTTTTGATCGGTATACACGATGAAGCGAGTACCCAAAAGATACGCTCGCCAATGTTGAACCGCCAACACCAAGGCCATGATTTCACGTTCATACGCCGACTTAGCAAGGTTTCCATCACTAAGGGCTTTGCTAAAATAGGCGAGAGGTTTTTGTTGCTGCATAAGGACGGCTCCGATGCCACGTCCCGAAGCGTCACACTCGACCACGAAAGGAAGATTAAAATCCGGAAGCACTAAAACAGGAGCAGTGACCATTGCTTCTTTTAAGGCATCAAAAGCCTTTTGCGCATCAGTGTTCCATCCAAAAGCATTCTTTTTGGTAAGATCTGTAAGAGGACGGGCAATACTCCCATAATGACATATGAATTTTCTGTAGTATCCAGTGAGTCCCAAAAACCCACGTAAGCCTTTAATGTTCCTAGGAAGAGGCCAATTTAACACTGCTTCAATTTTTTTAGGATCCATAGCAACTCCCATACCATTGATTATGTGACCCAAATACTCCACTGACTTTTGCCCGAATGCACATTTTTTTTGTTTACCACAAACTGATGGTTCAAAAGAACAGTCAGAACAGAACATAAATCGCGACAATGTTGATCCCATGAGGAGCTGTAAATGAGAATGTCGTCAAAAAAAACGACAACGAACTTTCGTAGGAAAGAGCGGAAAACATCGTTCATGACGGCTTGAAACGTTGCCGGAGCATTGGTGAGGCCAAATGGCATAACCAAATACTCGTAGTGACCGTCATGGGTGCGGAATGCGGTTTTATCGATACTAGCCGGATCCATGCGAATTTGATTATACCCGGACTTCAAATCCAATTTGGAGAAAAAATAGGCGCCACGTAATTCGTCAATCAACTCTTCCACAACGGGAATCGGAAACTTATCGGGAACGGTAGCTTTGTTAAGCGCGCGATAGTCAACACACATGCGCCACGAATGATCTTTTTTGCGTACCAAAATCACGGGGCTCGAAAACGGACTAGTACTAGGGCGAATCATACCCAAACGTAACAACTCTTGAACTTGGCGTTCAATTTCTTCCTTTTGAACATGGGGGGTAGCGGTAAGGGCGAACACAAATCGGAGTATGAGGGTCGCGAAGGACAATGGAATGATCATGAGGACGAGAAGGCGGTAAGCCGGTAGGTTCTTGAAATACATCCCCAAATTGAGCACAAAGATCATCGAGTTGTTGGCGATGTGAAGACCCGAACGAGTCTTCAATGAGAGCGAAGCGTGAACCGACATGTGGAATGTTGTGCACCGGTTGCTGTCGAGATGATAACGACAGCCAAGCTTGAAGAGAAGCAGATGGAGGACTTGGTTTAGTGATACCGTGCAAGCTCACTACTAACCCCTTGTACACGAAACGCATAGTAGCTTTGTCCCAGTTATGCACCACCTCCCCCAATGATTGTAACCATGCCATACCCAAAACCAAGTCAAGGTGACCCATATCAAATACCAACGCATGGAGAGAGAATTCACATGAAGCAATCTGCACCGGAACATCCGAACAATGTTGATCGATAAAGACCTGATGGTCATCCCCCAAACGAATTTGAATTCCCGAGAAAAAATTAACAGGAATACCCAAGACACGAAGTAATTTGCGAGAAATAAAATTATGAGTGGCTCCACTATCCACCAGAATAATGACGGGAATATCCCGAATAGTGCCTTCTAATTTAAGGGTTTTACCTCCTGTGGAAGAAATCGAGGAGGCCCCACAGAAATCCAGCGCCAAACATGATCCCGAAGGTATGTCCGTAGAAATCGGAGAAGGAATTCCCTCATCCTCCAAGTGGTGTAAAAGTCCCTCCTCAGTATCTTCTTCATCATCACCGAGTATAAGAATACGCATCTTACCTTCAGGGCATTTATGAGAAGGACCAAATTGCTGACCACAACGGAAACATAACCCGCGTTTCCGGCGATCCTCCCACTCCGTACGTGATAACGAACGAACCCCGCGATTCCGATTGTTGGGAGAAAATGATTCACCAGGAGCAGAAGAGGGAGGTCGAGACGGAGTAGATAATCGAGGAACGTCAGTGCGTGGCGTAGATTTGTCGGAAGTCAAAGAGTGATTAGACCGATTAGAGTCAAAACGACTCCCCACCTGGGCTCGAGTCTCTGAAAACGACTGGGTACCCGGTCCATAAGAAGAACGAACCCGATTAACAACGGATTGGGCCGAATCCGGGTGTAACAAACCCACAACATTTTTCGCTAGCTGCATTGCCTCTAAACGGGTGGTCGGTCGGTGCAGATGTACCCAACGTTTGATGTCGGTCTTCAAACCAGCCACAAAGTACCCCAATGACTGAGATTCCGGCAAGCGAGGAACAAGAGACAGAAAGTATTCGAAATCCTCAATATATTCATCAATAGAATCACCTTGATGCATTGTCGCCAGTTGCTCGTAAGGGTTCTGGCAGTGTAATCCACCAAATCGCTGCAGGAGTGCATCGTGAAACAGATCCCACGTGAGAGGATCATGGAGTTGTTTGACAATCGTAAACCAATGTGTGGCCACCCCGGTCATGCTTAATTCCGCCAGACGGATACGAAGAGGAAGAGGAGTGTCGTTGATGTCAAAGTATAAACGAGCTTTCTGAAGCCACCCTTGAGGATCCACTCCTGAAAACTCCGGAAGACGGATCTTCTTTACAGCCCAAGGAGTACCCCCAGATTGCCCAGCACCATCACCAGGACCGCCTTCCTGTTCCGAAAAAATACCAGACCCAGATGCAGTGCCACTCCCAGCAGGAGTACCAAAACCAGATTCAGGTATCTTCCCCTGTTGTTTAACCCAGTTCAACATCACCGATCGAAATTCAGTCGAATCTACCC
This sequence comes from Cichorium intybus, assembly GCA_023525715.1. Taxonomy (NCBI): domain Eukaryota; kingdom Viridiplantae; phylum Streptophyta; class Magnoliopsida; order Asterales; family Asteraceae; genus Cichorium; species Cichorium intybus. The sequence continues at coordinate 71,450,182 of CM042017.1, read as the reverse complement.
GTTCCTTTTCCATTGCTGATCGAAGCTCCACCAATTCAGTTTGAATTTGAGCAATTTGTGTCTCATGTTGATCCAAACGACCCGATTGAGCACGAGTTTCCACCACCGGTTGCACCATGACACCGAATCCAGCAGATCAGGAGCAGGTCGGACCAATGATAGAGAATGAAAAAATATTGTAATCACAAAAAAATGACGATTGAGAGTGTAATAGACTGAAAGAGAACTTGAATTCAAAATTGCTAAAGATAATTCTCCCAGGGAGGACTCCCTCTCTCTAAGCTGTTAGGCAAAGAGCCATTCCAAATCTAACAAAAATATTCTCTACCCCTAACAAACCAACGCCTCCCTTTTTATTCTTCCAGACTCTCTCACCATAACCAACTTAGCCACTTTTCTGTATTCCCGATTTTGCCCTCCTTGAATATACTTGCAACATCTTTGGGCCGGATCCCACCTGACCCGCCACAATGTATTCTCATCAAACTGTGCACATTTTCTTCAGCAGTGCTGGTGCAGAAGGGTCCGCCAGTATTCCCTCTAGAAAAGCAGCCACAATTTAGGCAAAAGGTTTTATATTTTTTATTAAAATGTTTTAATTTGAACCGATGATATTTTTTCCTGGAGTATTCACTTCCATTTTGTAATCAGACACACTTAACAGGAACCAGCTTTATATTATATGTTGTACCTGGTAATTAAGCTTCATTAATTTTTCTAATCGATAACTTTCATCCCCTTCTTCTCTAATTCTTTTATTTATCAAATACACATACAGTAGGTATGATGCTAGGATCCATGGTCCCATATATAAACCATGAGGTAACATATTCGTTTCTTTCTTCTATTCATGTTCCTGTTATTCAACGTATATAATCATCTTCTACTAGGTTTTATTTTCAAAATGTGACTAAAATAATACAATTGACAGCTGAAATTTGTATGAAATATTAGAAGCATTCATGTAATTTACTTATAATATTAGTATAATCATTATTGAATAATCATAACTGAAATTTGTATCTTGATGATTATAGTATTTATAATCATAATTGATTACATTACGAATTTGGAGTATTCATGTAATTTAGTTATTATATTTGTATCAATCATTAGTGAATATAGGAATAACAAAATTTCGTATTTTGGTAATAATCACAAATGCTTACATTAGTAAATAACCAATTTTAACCATAACTGAAATTTGTATCTTTATGATTTTCTTTTTTCACTTTTAACCATTAGTGAATAACCAATTTTAATCATTTCTGATTATAACTATGATTGTACAAATGACTAAAACATAAGTTATAATCATTGGTGATTACAACTATGTTTGTATAAATGACTGCATAAATGATTAAAGATTGCAAACTCACATTTGATTACAGAAAGTATAGTGTTAATCATTGACGATTACCACTATAACAACCACTTTATATTAATTGTTAAAGTATCAACATATAAACTCTATTGTTAATCATCAACGATTATAACTTTTATGCAACTTTAATATAGTTTCTACATTATTTTTTTTAATATCTTTGAACTTGATTTTGCAGGTGTGAATCCAAAAATAACAATGATCACGGATGTCCACTATTTGTTTATTATTAAAATTGCATTGTATTTCTTGTCTACATTGTGATTTAATCATCGATGATTAAAACTGCATTATACTTTTTATCTACATTGTGTTCTATATTCATTTACGATTACAAATGTAGTCGTTTTTTTAATTATACGTTGTTCTTTATTCATTCATGATTACATACATAATTCTTTTATATATACATTGTGATTTATTCGTTCATGATTACAAATATATTGTGTTTTTTAACTTTGCTTTGTGTTTTATAATCATTTATGAATGAAATCGTAAGAATCAAATGATACAAGAAAAAAAAAGTATTTTGACGGAAAATGATTATTACTAAAAAAATAAAAATTAATTTATTAGTTTTTTTTTGGTAACTAACAATCAGTTTCCTAGATTTTAGGAAACTATAATTTTGTTATAATTTAATTAAAATACATAATTACTAATATGCCCTTATAATTTGATTGGTCCAGAATTGGCCTCGCGATCTCAACATTTTCTTTGGCCTCGATCGAACCTCCCCATATATATATATATATATATATATATATATATATATATATATATATATATATATATATATATATATATATATATATATATATATATATATATATATGCTTTGGACAAGGTTAAAACCTAAAACCTCTGGTTGAATGTCATTAGCTTTAGCCATCGGACCAACCTGCCACTTGTGATTTGCATTCTTATACATACATACATACATACATATATATATATATATATATATATATATATATATATATATATATATATATATATATATATATATATATATATATCCTGCCACTTGTGATTTGCATTCTTATACATACATACATACATAGATATATATATATATATATATATATATATATATATATATATATATATATATATATATATATATATATATATATGTGTGTGTGTGTGTGTATAATTAAACGGGTCATTCGTGTCATCTTCGAGTTGAAAGTATCGACCCTAATCCAACCCGTTTAGCTTTCGTGTCGTGTCGTGTCAACCCGTTTACTTAAACGGGTTGAAACCCCTAACCCAAGCCCACTAATTTCGTGTCGGGTTCGTGTCGAGTTATCGTGTCGTGGCTGATTTTGCCAGCTCTAACTTTTTCCATAGATGGGGAGTTCTCAGCTTGCTATTGTATTTATTTTCTAGATTAATAAAAAATTTCGGAGGTACCGCCCTCTTTTATTATAAAAAAAGTTTATCGCTAGAGGCCTCATTTTATATTTCGCCCCGGGTCCCAAATCGGCTTGAGACGGCCCTAACTCTCACAAGGGCAATAACGTTAAACGTCTTCCTTCGACGTGTTGCAATCGCGTGCGACGCACGTCCACGAAACGATCATATGTTACTCACGTCCGTACAACATAATTTAACCGGGTTTTTTTTATTTTTTTCGTTTTTATTATTTTTTTAATATTTTTTTTCAGTTTTTTTATTTTTTCAGTTTTTTGTTTTTATTTTAGTTTTTTGTTATTTTTTCAGTATTTTCGTTATTTTTCTAGATTTTTTCTCATTTTTCGTGATTTTTCCATTTTTTTTACTTTTATCATATGTTTTTTTGTTAACTCCTTTTGGATCATGGATTATAACGAATTTTGAATCTTGAATCATAAGTTTTGAATCATTTTGTCGTTGTATGTTTTTTTAACTCGTTTTGGATCATAACGATTTTTGGATCTTGGATCATAACGAATATTGCATGTTGGATCATAAGTTTTAATCATAAAACATATTTTGGTTTTAATATTTTTGGATCATGTATATTTTTTTGCTATTTTGATGACTTTTTTACTTAAAAATATAAAAATGGATACGAAAAAAAACCTTTTTTTAAAAAAATTCAGTTTCCAAACTTTACTAATATAATATCTACAATGATCCCTTAATTTTTCATAAGTTTTGGAATTTTTTTTAATTTTTGATTTTTTATGAAAATAAAAAAAAATATTTTTTTTTCAAATTTTCATGATTGTGCTTGTTTTGTAGAGATTTTAAGAACTTTGGTTTTTTCATAATTTAAAAAAAAAAGTTATTGGCAAAATACAAAATGGGTAGAAAACAAAATAAACTTCAACTAATCAAAAGATGACACGTGGCATGTGGCGTATGGCATCTGAAATTAGCTGAAACGACGCGTGAGTTGTTTGGTGAATTGACAAAAATATCCTTATGAACTTCTCTTTCCCTCCCTTTTAGTTTCTGATATTTACAAAAACAACCCTTGAATTTAATACATGATCATTATTTGCACATTGAATCTAATCCACCCATTTTTCAATATTAAAGGTTCAGATTTATTCTCGCGGTTCTTACCGGATTTTGGGTTCCTACACGATCATTCTTATATATATATATATATATATATATATATATATATATATATATATATATATATATATATATATATATATATATATGTATATATATATATATATATATATATATATATATATATATATATATATATATATATATATATATATATATATATATATACACACACATATATATATATATATATATATATATATATATATATATATATATGTAGGTTCAAATACATTTTCTAAGTATCGTGAGACTGTAGGACTAAATTTGGTCCAATCGTTTCCAAAGGGTATATCAGTATTTTTATTATCACGTCAGATCCTATAATTATGGAAATTGAAATCTTTGAAGTCACGATTATGAGTTGAAGGAGTCCACCACCGGCAACCTTCAGATCTGGTTACCATTCCAACATTTGATGTCGCCAATCACTTCCAGCACCGCCATCTCCGACGATTTTTGCCCCCATGGGACATCGGCAGCGACATCAAAAGCAGCGCCGGTCCACGAGGACCACCACCGGCCTCCAATTAGCAATCGCAAACCACGAGGACCACCATGGGACATCTTGATGCTTTCTGATCAGCAATCGCGAACCACGATGACCACCATCTGCCTCCAATCAACATCCCACTGTTTGTAAATTCTCCCAATTTATTTTAGGGTTTTTGCGTACCTAATATATGTTGTAAATTCTCCTAATTTTTTGTCCTTCTTTTTTTTTTGCTTAGGGTTGGATTGAGGCACGATGGAAGGGAGGTGAAAACAGAAGAAAGCGGAATTCAATTGATGGAGGACATTGTCAACAGAAGAGGAATTCGAAGAGTACAGAAACAAGCAAAGTAAATTTCCATTCTCTGAGAATGCTGTCAAAGTTCATATTCTCCGAGAATGCTGTCAAAGTTCATATTCTCTGAGAATGCTGGTTTACGAGTACATGCAGAACAGTTCATATTCTCCGAAAATGATGATTTACGAGTACACGCAGAACTTGAAAAATGCTGTCAAAATTCATATTCTTCGAGAATGCTGTCAAAATTCATATTCTCCAATAATGGAACACATCATCAAACTTGATTCTTGAAGGTTAGTATGTGTTATTCTCTAAGAATGGAACACAAAAATTGAACCAATTCTTGAAGAATGGAATGCAGAAAACACGATTTTCTTGAAAGGAAAACATCATGAAGTTGATTCTTGAAGAATGAAATGAAAAAGGATGTAATACAGAAGAATGGAAAACAGCATCGAAGTTGATTTTTTAAGAATGTTCATTCTTTTTTAATTCTTATTCTTTTTAAATAGTATTACTTTGATGTACTTTTCTTCAGTGACTCATCATTCTTTAAGAATGTTTTGGTGTTATGTGAAAGATCATCTACTGCAACTTACGACAGAATCATTTTTTTTACTTCGAGATTTATTGAAAATTCATTTAAAAGTCAAATTTGATTAAAAACACGTTAAATTAAATTTGAAAAATTAAACCTGATAAATGAAATGTTCAAACTCGCCTCTTGGAAATCCGCCACTTCCTAATTATTAAAACCAAAAAGTCTTATTTACCTTTCTGGAGGTTTTAATATAGAAAATATTTAATTTTTTTCATTTTAATTACCATCATGCCATTAGGATCATAACCCTCAATTTTTTTGATCTAATGGCCACAAACAGGTCATATATTCACACAATACTTACTAAATGTATTTAATACTATATATATATATATATATATATATATATATATATATATATATATATATATATATATATATATATATAATGTATTTACTACTATATATATATAGTATTAAATACATTATATATATATATATATATATATATATATATATATATATATATATATATATATATATATATATATATATATATATATATATATATATATATATATATATATATATATAACCAACTTCAATTTCACATAAATCACCGATCATTTCGTTTTTTTTAACCATAATTACTAAATTAAGATCATAGTATAATTCTTAAAGCATCTCATACAAAATGCGAATAAGTTTTTATTTGGAAATAGTAATTTTGATTTCTTCTTATAGCAAACTTCTATATTTACGTTTTCTCTCGTCAACTAATTTCGAATTAATTGTTTTCATCCGTATTTATTATAAAGTTATATTATTGGTATTTCGTAAGTTACAGTTTCGGCCCCTTATTATATTTTAAAGTTACATTTTTCGTCCCTTACATAATTTGTTTTTTAATCGAGCTGCGTTTTGCAATATACCGGACTTTCCCAACATCGTGCGGACAGTCCAAAAACTAGTTATTATAATTTTGTATATACAAACTAACAAATAAAAATACTAATATTAATTAATAATAATGATAAATAATCTTAACATAAGAGAAAAAAGGTAAAATAACTAATGATCAAACAATAGGGTGATACGAGAATTTAGAAACGGTGCAAATAACATCCATTTACAATAATAATAATAATAATAATAATAATAATAATAATAATTATTATTATTATTATTATTGAACTATAATAACTATTAGAAACCATATTCTTTTGGTCAATAAAAGAATCAAAGAGTCCAGTAATCGTTCTATTTTCCATCTTCGTGGGTCACCGATCTACTATTATACAACCCTCCCTCCTTAATCGACGGTGTACTCAAGTTACTATCTAGTATCTACTAGGGGAATTTTATTAGCCTCTTATGAAAACTCTTTAATAAAAACAATCCACCCTATATATTACCTATATATTATATCAACTTTTTTATGTTATGATTATGTATTTTTAATCATGTCATAATTATGTCTTTTATCAAACATAGGTCACAGATTAAAAAAATAGGTTTATAAACTAATATGGGATGCTTAAATATGAGCTGGTCTATTTTCTTTTTCAAAAATATAAAACCCTATTAGGGTTTTCTTTTCACTTTCACGGATCATCTTGAAAGAGAGAGAGAGAGAGATTAATTTTATATATATATATATATATATATATATATATATATATATATATATATATATATATATATATATATATATATATATATATATATATATATATACTATAAACCATATATAAATTACAACTCATTTATGAACAATTGTCTTAATTTTTAAGATAGTACCAGCTCTTAATGCACAATTTGCGTTCAGGAATCACAGCACACGGTATTGCATGTTACGAATGTACAAATAATAATAAACAAATCCTTATATTTTTGCTTTTTGCTACCATGTGCAAATAATAATAACAAATCCTATGTGGAATCTTAAAGTTGTACAAATAATAATAAACAAATCTAGCTGATAGATGTGTATTCTCACTCAGCCTTTAAACTTAATCGACACCTTTGAATCTTTTAAAAGAATCTAAACCATTCATTTAAAACTGATCCAGCTGACCAAAAATCAGCCAATCAAATTGCATGATTAAAAGTATAAAAGGTATCCACACCCAACATTCTTCTTCATTTAAATTTCTCCTCCATGTTGCATTCTCTGGTATACCAAGAGCCACCACTACTACAAAATATACCTTTAATGACACACGAACAATGACACACGCTAATTTATGACATACAAAAATAGTGTGTCATAACAAAAATGTCATGTTTCTTAAAATCTAAAAAATTTACGACATACATAATTGTGTGTCGTAAATCTTTGTCATATTTTATAAAATTTATGACTTACAAACTTGAGTGTCATGTTTTAATGTCATAAAGTGAAATTAAAAAAAAAAACACGGAGTACACTTGATCTTTTGTGTGTCATCTTGAATTTAATTTGTGTCGTCTTATTTCCGGCCCTTTTATCCTTTCCGTCACAACATTTAGGTTTAGACGGTTTCATATATACTGCTCCATCATAGATTACCCTTCTTTCTCTCTCGTTTCCATCTCTCTCTATCCCTTAACCGAAGTCGTCTTCTCAGTTCTAACTTTCTCCTCTGATTTAGTGCGATTCAACAGTCTAACTTTCTGAGTTCTAACATTCTCCCCCGATTTAGAGCGACTTAACCGAACGATAGGTTTATTGCGATTCAACAGTCGGAGTCGGTTCCACTGGTGATTTCTAGGGCTTGGAGCCGACAGGTATGAAATCAAAGCATCCGTTTTCATGTACCGGTCAATTAATCTATACAAGTATTTTGAGACTTGGAATTGTTGTTTGTTTTATAATAGAATTCATTCGAGGGTGGTGAAGATTGTGTCTCGTGTGCAGCTGCTTCGATCAACGAAATTATACTCCGGTTTACGCTTGTTGATTATGTTTTTTAATTGATTTTATCTAGGGTGATGATATTTGTGCCGTCCACGAAATCGCACCCAAATTGAATTTCCGTCCAATCGGAGTTATGACCATGATTTCGTGGAAATCTCAACATATTTCAATTAAATTGGATTTCTAACCAAAACGGATGGTCACAGTTCACATCAAAAGGTTATACATCAATTTGCTCTTCAATTTCTCAACCTACTATTGTCTATTTTGCTTTATTCTTCAATTGCATTTCTATTTGGATGTTCTGTGTGAATTTCTTCTAATTTTTTAGTTCACTCGAATTCCATTAATTCATGTCCAAATCATGTAATTTAAATGCTTGAAATAAGCTATCTTACGGATTGAGTGATTATGTAAATGTAGGTTATATGACTTGTTTATTCTACATTTCAGTGCAATCTTTTAAGGTAAAGAATACATACCTTCATTACCTGATTCATGCTTCCGATGTCAAAAGGTTTGATATGTAGTTGTAAAAGTGATATGGATTTCATGCTTATTTGATAGATATATATTTTAATCCACTTACTTAAAGCTAGCAAAACCTTTTTGTTCCACAAATGAGTTGAGCATCCATCATTTTGTAATTTATTATCTGATTGCAATGTTATTGTTATATGTGGTGTCGTTGCACTTATAAGTAAGTGATATAATTTATTTATGTTAATTAGAATTACAATTAATATGCATTATAATTTATATATGTGATGTCCCTGTACCTTATATGAATTACTTCTTTTTGCTAGCCGAGTTCCATTTTCTACAGGGAATCTTCAAGGAAACATAGACTGGGGTAAAATAGAGAATAGTTATCATATGAAGCACACAAAAAGGTGCATACTATGGCTCTTGATCTATTAGTAAATTTTTGGTTATCTTTTACTAGCTACACAAAAGAAGATAGTTCTAGCTTGTATTATTGTTATCACAGAAAGGTCATACCAGGTATCATTTTGTCTTTCTTGTTATTCTTGTGTTGTGTTTACATTTTTACTAAAGAAAGTTTTTATATGTGATGACAGGGATAATGATTTACACCATTTACTTTTTATGCCAAATGGACTTCCTGGTTATTATGCTAGACGAAAGGTGACTATGTTTAAATCAAATGTTAAATATTATATTGTTGTTTTCGTTTATTATAATTTTTTAACACTTTTTTCTTAATTCGGGAACAGACAGCTGTTTATAGCTTCTTAATTCGGGGTGAACATTTTTTTCTTAGGTTGGAGGTGGCGAGGAGAATTACATGAATGTTGATATTGATGAGATTTGAGAAGAATTGGCGTCTTTTGTGGCAAACTTTATTTTTCGGTGTTAGTTTGTATTTAACATGAATACAATATTTTTGATAACTTTGAATGTTTTTTAGTATTTGAGATATGACTATGATATTTTTGATGACTTTGAAATGTTTATTATATATGATATTGTTGTTTGCATATGAGGCATTTTTAGTGAATCTACACTTTTTTTCTAAATCACCATAAATTATGACACACAATTTTTGTGTCATAAACGCATGTCATAAATATATGTTATAAATGTATGTCGTAAATGTGTGTCATAAATTTATGACACACAAAAGAGTGTCATCTTTCATTTATGACTGGGGCTTCAATGACACGCATTTGTGTGTCATCTGTACCCTTTAATGACACGCAATGCGTGTCATTAAAGGCTGTTTTTCTAGTAGTGCACCAGTCTTCTCTTGTATGAATTGAGTCTAAACACCTGTAATATTCAAAAAAGCACACAATTTTATCATGTATTTTGATTTTGATATCTTGATCTCTTTTACAATATAGTTTTGAAAAAACACTACTGCCTTTTTGCATTTTTGTTACACGTTTGTTCAGCTTTATACCCAGATTTGAACATGTAACAAATTTACATTCACTTTATCTTATTTCCATCTTTTTAGCTTATGCATACTCTTTTTTTTTTCGTTTTTCATATTTGTTAAAGTTATTTTTTCCTTTTTTCAGGTTTTTTTTTATGTTACTGATGTGTTAAGCGTAAACAGCAAGAATGTAGAAGGTAGCGTAGCTGAATATTTTTAACCCAGTATACAGCATAAACAGCAATAATTTCATTTTATATTTTGATTTTGTTATCTTGATCTCTTTTGTTATGTAGATTTAAAAAAAACACTACTACTATCAAAAAGTAATGTTTTATGCACTTTTTCTCTTACATGTTTGTTCAGCTTGTATACTCATATTTGAACATGTAAGATATCTCCATTCACTTTATTTGATTTCCTTTATTTTGGCTTTTGCATTCTCATGTTTTTATTTGTACTTTTCATTTTTATTACCGTTTTCTCACTTTTTCAGGATTTTTTGATGTTACTGATGTGTTCTTCATAAAACAGGAAGTAGGTAGAAAAGGTAGAGTAGCTGAATTTTTTTAACCCAGTAAATTTGTATTTAAAATCTCATTTTTTTCATCATATATGAAGTTTTCATAGAAAAAGTGAAACAATTAGCCCTAATTACTTTGTAGTTTTGGAAAAAGAAACAAATTCATTTTTTATAAAAAAAAAAAAAGTTTAACTGATTTGGGTTATTTAAACCTGCAACAATTAGCTTTCATAAGCAAACAAAGTAGCAATTACCTTATGTCGTCATGGTTGTGGATCTGCCACAATGTACTTAAAGATGACAAGTTGACTAACATATCTGATTGGTGCTGCAACGGAGCATATTGGTGATTACTACATATCAATTTTAATTAGCAAACAAAGTCAACAAACAAATATGATGGAGGTAAAACAACTAAATATGAAAAATATTGACAAAATCTGGAGATTTGAAAAATGTAAAGCAAAAAAAAATACTACTAAAGATTTATAAGAAGCAAAGGTAGCAGAGTTGGATACCTATGTCCTTATGAGTTATGGCCTGCTTCAAGTTAAAAAATTCTTCCACCTTTTTGTATTTGCACACTTCCTGTACAACATATAACATCAAAAAGATAAATAAAATTGAATATTAACATTTATCCCTAAAATTTATCTCTAAAAAAATTAAAGAAGGGATACAAATTGGTATTTTCCCATAAATGAAAAACATCGTTATTTATTTCAATATACAAACAAAAAAACTTGAAAATTATTTCTTAAAAACAATCGAGATATCGAAGAAGGCTACCACTTAAAGAGATTGGAACCACTGTTAAATCTTAAAATTTTGAAATTCTATCAAAAACCGTAACTTTTAACGAAAAACAAAAACATTTGAAAATCAGAAATTGTAATCAATAAACAAAAACATATCGTAGTGTAATCAGAGAAGAAAACGAAATTATTGCTTTCAACTTTTCATAACTATAGATAGTGGATGAGTGGATATGGATTACAGCAAAAAGAATGTCATTATCTTTTTTAAATATTTCATTTAACACCATTGAAAATAAACTCAGATCCAAAATCTGAGAACTTGAATCAGTGGGTGTGTCGAAACCTTGAATCAGACGGATCTGGTTGAAGCAGTGGGTGTGTCGAAACCTTGAATCGGATCTTACGGTGTCGACAGCTTCAATCGGAGGAGACACGAATAATGATACCCGGAGGAGTACCGGAGAAGGAGTCGAACCGGAGAAGGAGATTTCTGGGATCAAATCGAACCGGAGAAGGAGATGGTCGGGAATAAATCGAACCGGAGAAGGAGATCGTCGGAAAAAACTCATCAGCGGGATCGAAGGAGACAGGAGACGCAGATAAGGAAGATCCGATGGTCAAGATTATCGGAGTCGCCTGTAAGGGAAAGCCGGTCGGTGAAGCAGATCGAAGGCGTGTCAGATCTCAACCGTCCAAATCCGCCTGATCGAAGGCTATGAACGGCTAGGAAGGAGATCGGAGGCGTGAACGGCTAGGAAGAGATCGAAGGCTTGAACGCTGGTGGAGACGTATAGGAAGAGGAGGCGGCGGTTGGACCGGAAGGGAGTTGACGATCTGGTTGGGCTGGAAGGGAGTAGCGGATGGTGAGGCAGGTAGTCGGCGGTGAGGCGTGTACGGCTAGGAAGGAGACCGGTGGTCGATTCCAATCTTCCTGTCCGAATTCAAAGAGAGACACAGCGGAGGCGGAGAGGATAGAAGCGTTAGGAAGCTGTCAAATGTTGTTTTAGGGCTAGGGTTAATCTAAAAGTGTATAAATATATGTCAAATTACATATATGCCCCTCCAATCTGTATCGTTGAATTTTGTTTTCCCCAAGTTGTAGCTTTTATCAATGCTTTTCTTTATGTTTGTCATCTCTGTGTATGTCATTGAATTTTCGTTTTCTTGTGTTTATCGCATGCGTTTGGAAAAGTGATTTTCAAAGTTGTCATGATTAGTGGAGTATAAATTCACTTTATTTATTACAATCATTAGTTTTTTATATAAAGTTTTAACATCTAAATATCTAATCTACAAATTATTTATTACAATCATTAGGTTTGTTCTTATAAGTTGGTTATTTTTCCGAGGTTGGTAGAACATGCCACGCAAGTGTTTGACAAAATGTCTCACAGAAATTTGGGAGAGGAGGGGTTTTTATGTATGCAGATAAGAATTTTTATGAGGTTTGAAGAATCTTATGTTGGTTATGTTCATCTATTTTTTCATATTTCATTTTGAACTTTGAACTTGTTTTGAATATACCTTAAATGAAAGTTATGGTGGTGGTGCCGCCTTCTACCACCTATCGCCCTGGGTGTCATCACATGAACCACCCAATGCCGCCTTCTATGACTTTGATTTAAAAAATGTAGATGTTTCTAAAAGAAAAATCAGCCCCTAAAACTAATATTTTCCAACATCGCACAAATAAGAATATTTTTCAATAAGAGTGTGTGCTGTTTGGAATAAGACGTTTTTTTAACGGAAACTTATCTTCAAAAGGTAATTATTCGACGAAAAAAATCTAATTGCTGTCCTCCAAAAGAGAACCAATCACCTAGGAAGTACTTCTCGAAAGGAAATAATTTGTTATTGTAGCAACTCTTGAATACCCCTATCTCACAATTTAACCGGAATTACTTTTTACCACAAAGAAACATACCTTCTACTATGTGTTACTTAAAATATAACGTATATTTTATTAGTAAACATACCTTTTACTATGTGTTTGCTCATCCCTAATTATTGCAGTATCAGATATGGAATTCGAATATTAGACTATTAGTTTCAAATATCAAATTACAATATTGGAAATTAGTTACAATATCAATTTTAAATTCAAAACAATTTCAAAAGTAAACATGTAGGATGTAGGTCGACACGCGTGGCCGTGGGCTGTGGTGAAAATCGTAGGATCGCATACCGAACGTACTTATATTTGCATACTGAAAATTATTTGCATAGCGAAAATTATATTTGCATACCGAAACGTACTTATATTTGCAAAAACGGTTCCGGTTTACAACATAACATACACGTTTCGCCGCTAGAAACAAAAATGTACTTATATTTGCATACCGAAAGTTATTCGTCGAAATGAAACTAATGTTCGCCACCGATAGTAATTAATCGCCAAAAAGAAACTATTCTCCGCCGCCGCATTGCGCGGGTACGCAGCTAGTATATATATATATATATATATATATATATATATATATATATATATATATATATATATATATATATATATATATATATATATATATATATATATATATATATATATATATATATATATATATATATATAGAATCAGGATCGGGTGAGGACTCTTCTTAAAGTGAGGACTTGTGAGGACACCTTAAAAAAATTGAAAAAAAATATAAACAAATATAAATAATAAAATGGATCATAGTACTATATCGGAGAAAAAAAAGATTCAAAAAAAAACTTTTCGATCATTATTTTTTTTATAATGAAATAATGATCCAAAATAAAAACAGAAAAATTGCATCATTACGTTTTGCAATGATGCAAATTTTTTTTTCAAATTTTTTTTGATAATGATATAGTACTATTCTCGATTTTATGATTTGTATTTTTTTTATATTTTTTTTCAATTTTTTAAGGTGTCCTCGCGAGTCCTCACCGAAAAAAGAGTCCTCACCGGAACCGGACCATATATATATATATATATATATATATATATATATATATATATATATATATATATATATATATATATATATATATATATATATATATATATATATATATATATATATATATATATATATATATATATATATATATATATATATATAAAGGGAGAGAGAGAGAAATTATATTTCCTCCTAACTTTTCTTTCTACTTATCCTACTATCCATGTTAAATGGTGGCAAGTGTTTTAAAATATTATTACGTAAATGAGATTATTGATTTAAATCCTCAATATGGCTTAATAAAGGTCTTAACACATACCTCTTCTTATTTTCATAATCTTTGACCATTTTACATTTTACAATTTTTAACCTCTATTTAATAAATCTAACTCAAAAGAACGAAACTGAAACTTTAAAATAATAATTTAAATAAATAAAGTAATAAAAAACCAATTAGAACTCGAGTCTAAATAGAAAAGATAAAATCGAAAGTACTAAAACAATTTATTATCTATAAAACATTGTATAATAAAAATATTTTTGGATTTAAAAAAATTACATGATAATAATTAATATAGTAAAATATCATATACATAAGACATTTGGGAGTACCCATCACATTGCACAAATGTGATGGGTGTCACATCAGCGCCACGTCAGATTTTACTTTTATCACATTCTATCACACTCCATCACATTACCCCTTTATACCCATCACATTTTAATCACACCTCATCATTTTTTTTAATTTAAAAAAATTCAAAAATAAATAAAAACCTAATTTTTAATTTAAATAACATTAGATTAAACATAAAAATTACATTAATTTAAAAAACATTACATAGAAATTTAAAAATGAAAAAAATTACATAGAAATTTAAAAAAAAAACATTACATGGAAATTAAAAAAAATACTACTCGATATCATCCAATCTGTTTCGATAAACATGCTCGGCTAAATCTTCACGAAGATATTGGCACGTTTCAGAATTTTGAACGTCGAGTACTGTTGTAAGTATTCGGGCGTTCCGGGAATGAATTGCATTTCCGTGTTAACCGCATCGGCCTCGTCGTACGTGCGAATCGCTCTACCTTTATATTCAACAATCATATTATCCATAATGATGCACGCATACATAATTGTCTTCATCCTACCGTCGTCATGGATTCGTGATGCATGTTTGATCACATGCCATTTTTGTTTGAGTACCCCAAATGCCCTTTCTATGTCCTTCCTACCTGATTCTTGTCTTCGTGTAAACATCTTTGCTTTTTCACTTCGAGGTACCGCGTACGCATTCACAAATGTGGTGTAATCTAGATAAATCCCATCACAAAGATAGTAGCCGTGTTTGTATTGATGTCCGTTCACTGTGAATGACATACTAGGAGCTCGCCCGGTCCAAATATCATTGAAAATTGGAGATTGATTAAGAACATTTCGGTCATTGTTGGACCCGCTACCCCAAAGTACGCATGCCAAATCCACAAATCGAATGATGCAACGGCTTCCAATATCATGGTTGGCTCACCTACATCACCTCGGGTAAATTGTCCTTTCCACGCAGTTGGACATTTTTCCCACGCCCAATGGGTACAATCAAGGCTACCAAGCATACCAGGTAAACCATGTCTCGCTTCATGTGCCGCATATAACTTCTCGATATAACGAGCTGTAGGTTTACGCGAATATTCTTTGCCAAACACGTCAATAACACATGCACAAAACCAATCCACAATGTCCCTTACGGTCCTCTCAGCCAATTTCAGATACTCGTCACTAGCATCAGCTGTTATGCCTAATGCTAAATACCTAAGTGCAGCCGAACATTTTTGTATACAACTAAAACCCATTCTACTTCTACTATCGGGTTTTAGGTTAAAATAATCATATCGTGCCTCTAAAGCTTTGCTAATATGTAAACATAACTCTCTAGGTAAACGATAACGACGTCTAAAATGTTTGTCACCATACAAAGGAGGATCAGCAAAATAGTCACGTACCAAAAGATCGTGTGCAGCTTGCCGATCTCGGTTGATAGAGGTTCTGGTGTGTCTAACGTTTGAAGACCCTTCGGCGGCACCGTGCGCAACAACATTAAAAAACGTGTTGATAAATTCGCCGTCGTCCGAATCGAATTGTTCATAAAATTCCATTTGTGTGAATATATGTATATATGAGAATTGTGTGAGTTTGTGTGGATGAGAGGTGTATGTATATATAGGAAAAAGTTTGGTTTAAATTTTTTTTAAACATATAGCCGTTCAACGGCTTTTAGGAATAATTTTTTTTTTAAAAAACTCGCGTGATACACCGTGACCAACATCACCTTCCTTCACGATCACGACCATCACGGCACACACGGGGCGGTGTGCACGCCGTGATGGCTTGCACACGTGGCGACCACGGCCCCTATGATGGGGTACTCCCTTTAGCCTAATTGATATAGGAAAAAAATCACATAGAAACTTGATGGTGACCGAATTACAAGGTGAGTTATATGTGACCTCTATTAAATGTAGGGTAGGGTGCGATTAACAACACCCTATCTACTATGACATGAAAAACTACGTAGTTTCATCTTTGAATTGTCGTTTAAAAAAAAGTTTTTGATTGATGAGTTTGTATGCGTGCTCCAACTTTTTTGATTGATCACCGTCATATATGTGATTAGAAGTTTTGATTGATCATAATCTCGAGTATCGAGTTTGTGTTTATGATACAAGATTATGACAACTATAAAATGTCACATCCCAATTTTTGGGGTAAGTGTTTTAAGCTTAGTGTTTGTGTGAATAAAGGATAATTGTTCATTATTAGTTGTGTAAAATAGTTGAAATCTTAGTAGATAGCGAGTATATGGTTGAAAATCTTTTTGGAAGTGTTACGGTAGGAAAATTAGGCTAAAAGTCAGCTCCAGCATGGTTAGCGTCGCTAACCATGAATATTAGAAGAGCTAACTAAAAGTAGAATGCTTTATTGGATCAAGCTGAGTGAAAGCAACAAATTCGTCAAGGTGACAATTAGCGATGCTAATGGTAGCCATTAGTGACGCTAATGTAGGCCTGACAACTTTCCACTTTAAAACCGTCATCTCGCTAATTTTTCAAGGGAAAACACACCAGAAGTCGGAAAAACGCGAAAAAGGGGTTTTTGAGCCCTTTTTGGCCAAATTTTTGCTATATAATGTAGAAATCAAAGGGATTTTCACATAAAGTACAAGAATCAAGACAAGAAGGCAAAAGGAAGTTTTCACCATCAAGTAAAGCTTACTTTCGATATTGGACATAAGGTGGGTGACTTGTAACCTCACTCGTAGTATAGATATTGTGTTGCATGTATCTTGTTGTTACGTATTTTACAGGTTCTACTAGATAATTCCTACGAACATCATTACCTAAACCTAAGGTGTTGCACAACGGGATAGGTGTAAAATCCGTTGTATATATATTCGATATCCGGATAGTTCTTAGTCATTTACTTTATGAAATTACGAGACTAGTGTATAGTCTCTATAGGCTGGTGTGAAGCCTTATTTGGTGAAATTAGGAGACGGGTGTCAAAGTCTCTATGGGCTGGTGTAAAGCCTTATTTTATGAAATTAGGAGACGGGTGTTAAAGTCTCCATTGGCTGGTGTGAAGCCTCAACTAGTGACCTTAATTGGTAACCAATCTTGGTGATATATATTTAAGGTGGTGAAAATGCTGTTGGTGATATTCATGTCTATTAAGACATATTGGTGAACTCTTACATTATGTTTTCCTTTATTATCATGGTGATTCCTTTAAGTTACTCACTAAGCTTATGCTTACCTAGTTGTTATTTTATTTGGTGTTTTCAGGGCCTAGTGGAGATAAAGGAAAAGCTGTCTTGGAAAAGTGAGAAATGTCCAGTCCTTAGCTATATTGTCACTTTTGGGAACCTATTTTCATAAACTTCAAACTAGTTAGATCACGTACCTGCTTAATGTTTTTGTGCTTAATGTTTTTGTAACTATCATTGCATGGTTATGATCTAACATGTATATAGGTCGTACTTGTGCATCTTTTGGGTAAAAACAGTTGTTTTCGTTACTTATATCTAGATGTACAAACTATGATTTTCTAGGTGTTACATAGAAGCATTGATTTTAAAAAAATATCAACATTTTTCAAAATGTAACTATTCATAACCCTTATATATTTTGTTTTGTCTAATGTTCGAATACCCGTTTGACGGATATGGTTGAGGTTTAGGTCCATGTCGAATGTCTGATTTAGCATTTGGTTTGTTTGACTTATTATTCGAACTAGAGGTAATAAAGAACTTTTCAAACAAACCCTCAAGGTCGGTCTTACAAACCACATTCGAATCTAGGTCACGCAGTTAACTATTGAACCATGTAGATGTATTTCTAGAGGTGCTTCCTATCTTGAATAACGAATGGAGGGTATAAATGTGTCTCTTTGAGTTGGTCTTCCGATAATAGTTGGTTACTAGAGGTTCACTTTTCTCTTTTTGTAGCTGTATATACCTTAATTTCCTAGTCAATTTTCTTTTCTTATGAATTTTAGGTTTGACCGTTTGTTTGCCTTTAGACTCTAAGGAGGGTAATGAAGTCAAAGTTATCTTAGACATTGGTTCGCCACAAAGGGAAGTATCGTATGACGTAGAGATGTTGCTACCATTCCATTTGATGACCCAAGCTTTCTTATTTGCATCTATCTGATCAGTATCAATGTAAATATTAAGGATTGTGGTCTGATTATCAATTTTTTCGTTATATTTTTCAACAAGAATTTTCAATCCAGACACAATTTTATCAACACACCCTGTTTTTACAAACACACGATTCGAACCGGGTGTAACACAATGATACACCCTAATCAATAGTAGACAATAAGGAATCCAAAGAAGTTTGTTTAGAAATGGAATTTTCATTTTAAATTGTCGAACATTTGATTTCCTCTTTAAGTTCAATATCACTGAAATCACTGTTGTGACACCCCATTTCTACTGTTTGCAAATACTATGGTTTTTCGTATAAATACTTGGATACAAAAATACGGTTTAACAAAAACCCGATTACTTACATGTTTAAAAAAACAGTGAGTGTTACAAATCCATACCAAATCTAACCATAGTAAGCAAGAAGGATTAAACCTTGAGTCCAAGATAGGAGCTATGTGGGCTCCACTCCAGCTAAACTTCATCCAATTATAGCATAGCATTTAACCTGGAATACATGGCATAAAAATAGAATACGTAAGACAATAATGTCTCGTGAGTTACATGAGTTTTAGACTTAAACCTTTAACTTCTTTTCCAAATCTTTATATAAAACTTATGACATAAATATCTTTCAAAGTTTTAAAACATTATCATACCATAGTTCTTTTCAAAAAGCATTACATATCATACCTTGCATACCATATTCTTTCAAAACTTTATAATAGCAATATAATATAACTCTTTACTTCTCAAAAATCATTTTATGTCATACTTTACGAAAATAACTTCATTCTTATTTTCTTTGACTGGTTTTATAAGCTTGCTGGATTTTTATACTTAGGGCTTTAATCACTATAAGTGATACCCCAAGTCTCTATGGCTAGAAAGAACGGATCAATCCTCACCATAGAAGTGCTGAGGCGATCTACTTCGCGATGGGGCTTGTCCCCAGTAGACCCCTTACCTAACCCGGGTAGGTTGGAACATAGTTCCCTTACTAACGTTGCTTGCTAAAATTACCAGTCATACAAAAACTTGCTGCTAGCTTGAACATTTCTCATAAACATATAACTTGTGGCTAAATGCCAAACTACATCATTCTATATCTTTATGGCTAGATGCCAAATACATAACTTTCCAAACATATTGTGGCTATATGCCCTTCCATATTTGAAAACATATAAAGTTTGTAACCAAAACATACTTCTTAAACATTTTATGGCTATATGCCTACCCATACTTTCAAACATGTATAACTTGTATTAAACATATACTTTCACATATTTGGTTCATAGACCAAAACATACTTTCACATATAACATTATACTTTCACAAACGAGTTAGATATAATACTCTTGCATATAATTTCACATATAGAAATTTTATAAGAAATCTTGAAAATACTTACTTGCCATGTACCCCAGAATGGGTAAAAATACTGCATGTACTCACCTCATGTATTGCTAGAAGATTGACTACACGTTCCTTGTATTCATACTCTTTTGTGATTAAATAATCACTAAGGTTTGTTCCATGACTAAAATCATTCATTTACTTCAAGTTTTTAATCATAAAAATCATAGATTTAAATCATTTTCCAAACATTTTCGTTTTTGCATTTTGTTGTCCAAAATCGAAATTGTCCAATATTAATCATTTCTACTGACTTATTTCAACAATTTCCACATATGGAACTCATTAAAACCCCTTGGAATTAATTTGTTCATATAAAATTGATTTCTAAGGCTTTTGAACAAAATTCCAATTTTTCAACAATAGCAACATACTTTGATGATTTTAAGATATGTTCTTAATACTTGACTTAATTGGTTTAGGGTCATTTCCAGGCCCTAAATACCAACTTGTACTAAATTTTAAGCTTCAAAATCATCAAATCATCTTTATAAATTTGGAAATTCTTCCGAAAACACCATTTTTCACCAAAAACCATTGTATTGAATTTTCAAGCTTAAAAACTGATTTCTTACTTCTTTTATGTCATATTTGACTTAACAAAACTATTAGAACTATATGAAATCAGTTTCAACTCATTAACCCATTTCTAGGGTTCTTGAGCTAAAAAACCCATTTCATCATTTTTGGGATTAAATCTTCAATTTCATTGAATTACTTGTTAATACAAGTTTCTTTCATCATTTCTGACATATTAGATTAATTAAAACCATCTAAACTTTCAAACCCGTGATTTATTGCTCTTGGACCAAAATCATCATTTCTTGATTTTCAACATGTTCAAAGGTTAGAACATGTTTACTTGATGATTTTAAGCAAGATGGTTTAGATAATTTCGCTGGAACCATAACCTCTAGAAAAATCAGAAATCAAGTGAATGATTCCCGTTCAAGTCTTGGATGAAATAAGCTTAGAACATGAAGTTCTTACCTTGTTTCCTTGGAAACCCTCAATTCTAGCTTCAATTTCTTGCAAAGATTTCCAGAATTCCTTCTCTTCTCCGATGCTCTATCGCTCTCTCCCGTAGTCTCTAGACCCTCTTCAGATTTTATGATCATTAATGAGATATTTTCTCATTTTTATATTTTCCATATTTACAGTTTTAGTCACTGGCTTTCATTTCTTGCACTTTGGCCACCAAAAATCAAATCTTATTACATATAACTTAGTTTCTTACATTTTTGGTCCAAAAACCAAAATATAATTTCATAATAAATCTTATACGTGGGCAAATGACCAATTTACCCTTTTATGGTCAAATGACCAAATTACCCTCTTTTACTAGAATTAACTTTCAAATACTTATCACCATTATTTGGTGTCAAAATTTTATTTCATTACATATAAACTTCAAAAATCATATTTTCCTTACCTAAAAGTCATTTGGATGTCAAATGACCATTTTGCCCTTTCTCTCCATCTTTTTCCAAACTTTTAGTATTTTACCACATTTCTAATTAAATTATTTTAAAACTTTCAAAATATTTTTGGTCCTTTCCTTACGTATTTTCTCGAATATAAATTCGAGATTTTTGGGTCGTTACAACTACCTCCCCCTTATTGGGATTCCGTCCTCGGAATCATTGCACAATTACTAAATTAAGGAAATTACTTCCCCTCCCTTTTCGGACGTTTTCCGCCAAAGTTGATTTCTAGTAGATACTTTCTTTTTACCAACACATAATCATTTTCTTCATTATTTTATCTTTTAATCTTTTCTTCTTCGGTTGTTTTTGATTCTGTAATCAGCTCTTAGCGGTTCCTGCTTTCAATCCTTTATAGTGGATTAACATAATCTCTTTAAAACTTTATATCTTCCCAATTAACCAAATTATCATCTTGGTCATTTTATCTGTTTTCTCAACCTTTTAGTCGTTCATTCATGTTTTATACTCTTCATTCTAGTTACTTTCCTTTCTACCTCATTTCATTGACATACAATCTCTTAGTAAACTTATTTAACAAAATAGTTTCATACTTCAATACTTGTTATCATAAATAGCAATCTACTTTGTAGTTCTTCTCATATTTTTACTAACACAAGTGAGATTATACTCACAGCATTCTTTACTTGTAAAAATTTCAATTACCATTAAACATAATTATATATGTTTTCATATTTTTACAAATTCATAAAGACATCAAAATCTTTTCCTTGTATAAATTTTGTCCCTTAATGGACATTTTTCTTAAGAAATCTTTTCACCTTCATTTAATATTGCTTAATTATCTTCACCCGTCTTTTCTTCATATTTCTTTACTCATTCCTTACTTCCTAGACAATTCACTGTTAATTCTTCTTTACAGAAGTTTTACAACATCTTATTTCTCTTACATTTGTTTTTAAAACTTTTAAACTTCAATTTATTTTTCTTTATCTCTATTTCCCACTACTGGCTCACTATTATTTATAAAGGATGTATTTTCCTTCTTCTTGTTACACTTCACATTTTTACTTTTCTGATTGGGACAGAATCTGTCGAATCATCATATTGTTTACAAGAATCTACTTATCTCGTTCTAAATGTGTTGAAACGATATACCGCTTTTTATTTTAACAATTAAACATCATTAAATTTTTTTCTATATATAATACACCTTATTTAACCTTATAAACTTGTACAGTTTTACTGTTGAAGTTGTTCTATTATTTCAGTCAACTTCCTTCTCAATTCACACTTTTAAGAAAAAGTCATTTTTTCACACACTTTTTACTCATTTCCTGTACATTAAATGTATTACCTTCTCTAATATTTTTCTTGTATCATTTTTTTTACTTGTATTACTTTCATATTCAACATATAATCAACTTAGATATTTCTTTCATCTTCTTTTATGAGATTTCGGTCTCTTTGCTCATTACTTATTCGTATAAACATGTCTTTCTCATTTCTTCAATTTTTTTGTACAATACTTTTATAAGTATACTTTTCTTTCCTTTTTGGATACTCCACGTATCCTTCTCATATTAATACTTTATATCTTAGTATTTCTTTGCCAATTCTATTTCTCACATTAGTGCTTAGTTTAGCACCTAATCTTCTGTTTACTCTTTCCTCACGGTATCTAAATTGTTTACCATGATTGATTCGAAATTTATTTTTCTTCAACTCACTTATGGAACTTCGTACATGTTGCATACTATAATTCACATTCTCATACTTACTTCATTTTTCATAATATTATTACCTTGTGGTGTATTTATGTTTTACAAACCACATTCATTAACTTCTTGACATATACTTACAAGTTCTTAGTTGCATAATATACACATATATATATACTTGGTTCTCTTTTGGTTTAAGAACCCAACTAGGTATTTTTATCATTTTCGTCCCATGACGAATTCTTGACATAACTCTCAATCACCATTACCTCTCGTTACTCTTTACTTTTACATCTTTTATCATTTCTATTATGTGTTATAAGGCTACATGCCTAAGACATTTGCTATTCTCTTGTTTAAACTCCACTGCTTTACACTACATATTTCTTTACAACATTATTTATTTTATATACAACTTACTTCTTATGTATCTTTAGGTGATACACAGTTGTCATTTATTTTTCTCGTCATCTTTCGTTCTTTTGTATTTCGAGGCAATATGCCCGATACATTATTTTACTCTTTTGCTTCATACCTTATAGTATTCTAATTAGAATACTATTTCGTAACCACTTTTATACTTTTGTACATCATATTATTTATCTCAAAACTTACTCATGCTTTCACATTTATACACACATATAAACACTTCTTTGTATTTTATAACTATTAGCCATGTACTAACCATTTCTCACAATCTTTGGATTCCTTTACCCATCATTTCTATTCGGAAGTAATAACTTCCTGTCTGTTTATTTCTGTTCTTACATTATCTTTAATTCTTCGTCTACTACTTGTTTAAATATTTACTATTTTTCTTTACTTCATATCATTTATGACCTTTAGTCTTTTGCTCACATGCCTTGGTTTTCTTTCATTATCATACACCATTATACCTTTCATTACTGGTATTTCTTCTTTTATTTCTTTCATTTGGTTGCAGAACTTAATTTCTGTCAACCACTATATTATCATCATTTGTTTCACCTTTAATTTCTTGCCTAACTTTTATTTCGGCATTCAGCCTTTATTTCTTGATTCCCATTCATTTTATCACATTACATTAATACATTTTTCTTAAAGTATCATAATCTTTAACAATTTATCATTCATCATTCTTTTCCCCATTTGGGTAATCTTACTTTACTTTTATTATTCATTATAACATTGTTCTATCAATACACTTCACTTATAATTTCATTCTTCCTGTAAAAGTCTTACAACTTTTATATAGGTAATCAATACCCATAATGCCTCTTTAAATTGCTCTTATACATACTTCTACTCGTCTCGATAGGTATACACTTCAATGTCTTTCAATCTGTCTAAAAATATTAATTATCACATTATTTCTTTTACTTTACCATACTAATTGGTATATATCCACTACATTAACTTTTAATACTTACAACTTTACTAGTTGTTATTACATAGGCATATAATTCCTATGCTTTACTTATCACTCTCTTTAAAACCTTACCCACCAGAATACCATAATTCCTTTGTGATTCCACCAGTCTCAATACATATCCTGTGATTATGATAATACGGGCCCATATTACCATAATCACATATACATATTAATTCTGCTGTTACCACAAGGTTTCATGGGACACTGGTTCCTTTAACATATAACACCATTATAAGTACATGGTGATCACTACTAGAAATCTTACTACTTTATAAACATAGGCTTTAATAAATTTTGACGGTTACAGAAAATATTATATAATTTTCCTAACAGTCAGACTTTTGCTCACTTTAAACTTAACTTAACACTTATTAGTGTTATATATCCACATATTTAAAAAAATTGCATAATGTCTTAATCATTTAAGACATCATATAACACACTTTTCATAAATTAACATTTCTATAGCATGAGTTTAAGCCTAGGAGTGGAACAAGCCAATCCTAATTCGCTTAAACTATGGCTCTGATACCAACTTGTGACACCCCATTTCTACTGTTTGCAAATACTATGGTTTTTCGTATAAATACTTGGATACAAAAATACGGTTTAACAAAAACCCGATTACTTACATGTTTAAAAAAACAGTGGGTGTTACAAATCCATACCAAATCTAACCATAGTAAGCAAGAAGGATTAAACCTTGAGTCCAAGATAGGAGCTATGTGGGCTCCACTCCAGCTAAACTTCATCCAATTATAGCATAGCATTTAACCTGGAATACATGGCATAAAAATAGAATACGTAAGACAATAATGTCTCGTGAGTTACATGAGTTTTAGACTTAAACCTTTAACTTCTTTTCCAAATCTTTATATAAAACTTATGACATAAATATCTTTCAAAGTTTTAAAACATTATCATACCATAGTTCTTTTCAAAAAGCATTACATATCATACCTTGCATACCATCTTCTTTCAAAACTTTATAATAGCAATATAATATAACTCTTTACTTCTCAAAAATCATTTTATGTCATACTTTACGAAAATAACTTCATTCTTATTTTCTTTGACTGGTTTTATAAGCTTGCTGGATTTTTATACTTAGGGCTTTAATCACTATAAGTGATACCCCAAGTCTCTATGGCTAGAAAGAACGGATCAATCCTCACCATAGAAGTGCTGAGGCGATCTACTTCGCGATGGGGCTTGTCCCCAGTAGACCCCTTACCTAACCCGGGTAGGTTGGAACATAGTTCCCTTACTAACGTTGCTTGCTAAAATTACCAGTCATACAAAAACTTGCTGCTAGCTTGAACATTTCTCATAAACATATAACTTGTGGCTAAATGCCAAACTACATCATTCTATATCTTTATGGCTAGATGCCAAATACATAACTTTCCAAACATATTGTGGCTATATGCCCTTCCATATTTGAAAACATATAAAGTTTGTAACCAAAACATACTTCTTAAACATTTTATGGCTATATGCCTACCCATACTGTCAAACATGTATAACTTGTATTAAACATATACTTTCACATATTTGGTTCATAGACCAAAACATACTTTCACATATAACATTATACTTTCACAAACGAGTTAGAGATAATACTCTTGCATATAATTTCACATATAGAAATTTTATAAGAAATCTTGAAAATACTTACTTGCCATGTACCCCAGAATGGGTAAAAATACTGCATGTACTCACCTCATGTATTGCTAGAAGATTGACTACACGTTCCTTGTATTCATACTCTTTTGTGATTAAATAATCACTAAGGTTTGTTCCATGACTAAAATCATTCATTTACTTCAAGTTTTTAATCATAAAAATCATAGATTTAAATCATTTTCCAAACATTTTCGTTTTTGCATTTTGTTGTCCAAAACCGAAATTGTCCAATATTAATCATTTCTACTGACTTATTTCAACAATTTCCACATATGGAACTCATTAAAACCCCTTGGAATTAATTTGTTCATATAAAATTGATTTCTAAGGCTTTTGAACAAAATTCCAATTTTTCAACAATAGCAACATACTTTGATGATTTTAAGATATGTTCTTAATACTTGACTTAATTGGTTTAGGGTCATTTCCAGGCCCTAAATACCAACTTGTACTAAATTTTAAGCTTCAAAATCATCAAATCATCTTTATAAATTTGGAAATTCTTCCGAAAACACCATTTTCACCAAAAACCATTGTATTGAATTTTCAAGCTTAAGAACTGATTTCTTACTTCTTTTATGTCATATTTGACTTAACAAAACTATTAGAACTATATGAAATCAGTTTCAACTCATTAACCCATTTCTAGGGTTCTTGAGCTAAAAAACCCATTTCATCATTTTTGGGATTAAATCTTCAATTTCATTGAATTACTTGTTAATACAAGTTTCTTTCATCATTTCTAACATATTAGATTAATTAAAACCATCTAAACTTTCAAACCCGTGATTTATTGCTCTTGGACCAAAATCATCATTTCTTGATTTTCAACATGTTCAAAGGTTAGAACATGTTTA
Organism: Cichorium intybus; assembly: GCA_023525715.1. Taxonomy (NCBI): domain Eukaryota; kingdom Viridiplantae; phylum Streptophyta; class Magnoliopsida; order Asterales; family Asteraceae; genus Cichorium; species Cichorium intybus. Next base: position 71,422,641 of record CM042017.1, on the reverse strand, counting down.
CTTGATGATTTTAAGCAAGATGGTTTAGATAATTTCGCTGGAACCATAACCTCTAGAAAAATCAGAAATCAAGTGAATGATTCCCGTTCATGTCTTGGATGAAATAAGCTTAGAACATGAAGTTCTTACCTTGTTTCCTTGGAAACCCTCAATTCTAGCTTCAATTTCTTGCAAAGATTTCCAGAATTCCTTCTCTTCTCCGATGCTCTATCGCTCTCTCCCGTAGTCTCTAGACCCTCTTCAGATTTTATGATCATTAATGAGATATTTTCTCATTTTTATATTTTCCATATTTACAGTTTTAGTCCATGGCTTTCATTTCTTGCACTTTGGCCACCAAAAATCAAATCTTATTACATATAACTTAGTTTCTTACATTTTTGGTCCAAAAACCAAAATATAATTTCATAATAAATCTTATACGTGGGCAAATGACCAATTTACCCTTTTATGGTCAAATGACCAAATTACCCTCTTTTACTAGAATTAACTTTCAAATACTTATCACCATTATTTGGTGTCAAAATTTTATTTCATTACATATAAACTTCAAAAATCATATTTTCCTTACCTAAAAGTCATTTGGATGTCAAATGACCATTTTGCCCTTTCTCTCCATCTTTTTCCAAACTTTTACTATTTTACCACATTTCTAAGTAAATTATTTTAAAACTTTCAAAATATTTTTGGTCCTTTCCTTACGTATTTTCTCGAATATAAATTCGAGATTTTTGGGTCGTTACAACTGTTATTGTCATCATAATTTTCAAAAATAGTATTTGGACAAATGAGTTTACAAGATTTGAGTTTAAGAGAATCACAGTCAGAGTTTGAATCACATCAATTTCTTTTTGTTCATTCTTCGATAATGTTACATCAACAATATACACCAATTCCTTCGGATTAAGATATTTGTCCAACTTCTCCATATCATAATTATAGGAGACGTTGGGCAGAGAATCTGAAGAAACTATGTAGTCACACATATACAATTTTGTCTATATCTGAATCTTTTAATTCAAGATAAGGAAGCATTTTACGGTGCAAATCATTTAAAATAGAAGAGTTGTGATATAACAGTTTCAACTGTGCATACAACCATTTTAAACTTTAAAAAAGATATTAGGTTGTTTTGTAATTAAATTAACATTGTGAGTTAAATAAATCCTAGTGTCATTCAAATTTACTACACGTCTCCCCAACTCCTCAATCTGCTTAGATTTCCTCGATAATATGTTCTCTAACATGACGACCTCCTTCATGCCAGGAATGATTGCTTGGCCTAATGTTGTGCAGGCACCTTGGATTTCGTTAATCACAATGTTATGTAAAGAAACATGTATATCGTTATTAATGAGAATCGAGAGTACCTTGTCGATAATTTAACCACCGAGTTAGGTCGTCATTAGACATATCCCATCTAATGTAGTGGAGGTCGACACTATTGCCTTATCATATTTCACCATCAAACAAGCTTTAGTTGGGTTTCTCATCTCTTTTTCATCGAGGCCAGAGGACCAAATCTCCATCTCTCCTATATCAACTGAAATGAGCAAACCAGATGCGGAGACTCTCGTTTCTTCTCCTTTTCCTCATCTTTCTTTTTCTTTGTTGTGTAATATGCATAATTTACAACCGACCGTTTTCATTCTTCTTTCTTAGCATGTTGTCTTTGGCCAAATGATATATTGCGAGAACAGTATTTACAATCATAACCACGGTCTCCTGAAGCTTTTGATTTGGGCTATGGATGTTTAGAAGTGTCGTCTTTCGAGGTGGTGTGATCAGATTTCCTTTCATGATTCGAAAATGTGTGCTGGTTGGTTTTTTGTAAAACTTTTTGGATTTGTAGTTTGCAACTAAAGCCACCCCACCTTCAAAATCACTACTTTTGCTATCATCTTCACTTGAAGGATCCTAACTATGTTGCTTTGAAACAGATCTAGATTTCTCTTTTGTCGAAACAACTACTAGAGGACCACTAGTAGTTTTCACCCTCATCATCTCTTCTACTACATCCTAATGATTTTTCAAATATTCGTGGATGTCACAGAGAGAGTATGAGTTGAATTGTTTGTGTCCCTGAAGCATCACTGTGACGTTCTTCCATTCCTTATGGAGTGAAATAATGAATATCAAGGTGAATTCCTAAGTCGACTTGTCTTGTCGGTGCCTTTTGAGTTTGTTAATAACTTTGTTGCATCTTAAAAAGTGGCATCAATAATCTCAAAAGGGTTTTCTTTAAATTCTCTAATCTGAGCCCAAATGTTTTTAATGATATTTTTCTTTTGTTTTTCTTTTCCTTCAGATAAATGTCAAAGCGTATCCCAAATATCGTTCGCAGTAGTACAATATTGAATATGTTCGAAGACAACGGGAGGAAGTCTATAACTTAGTTCATGTTTTGCCTTGGCATCGTTCTTGATCTTGTTTACCATTGTTGATTGTAGGACGCCAAATTCGTCTTGGTATTCAGAATAAAGGCCATTGATGAGACGATTTATGTTGATGTTGGGTCGTAAGGACCTTTAGTGACTGACCTCCAAATATATGGATCCAAGCCAGTCTGGTAATCTTCCATGCGTAGTTTCTAGTGCCTATACTCTTTAGGATCTAGTATGCATGCCCGGTTACTAGCCCCTACGTTGTTTGCAATGCTATAAGCATTTTGATTATGAGTTGACATATTGTTGACAAAAAACTTGTGTTGAATAGCTCAAAACAACAGGTTTTGGAACTGCAAGAACAAGGTAGGCTCTAATACCAAATGAAAGGATTGATGGGTATAGTAACAACTAAGCAACCTGGACTCGAAGACAGGTAATGTATTTGAGTGTGTCCCAAACAATATGTGTGTGTAGAATTAACTGTGAAAACCAGAGATACTGAATATTGCGTATATTCACTGATGAAATTAGGGTACACCTCAATTATTACAAGGAACTTATAATACGAACATAGAAACCCTAATTTCTAACCTCTATTATCCAACTAGAAATTTTCAAGATGATCGACACTATCTATTTATACTAAACGAAGATGTGATAGTAGCTCTGAGGACCAATGAGATTATTCCATGTCTTGCATTTATAGGGAACTGCACACGTAGTCGCAGGAGGATCTTCTTGTATGGATCGTATAGTCAGGCCTGTAGAAGCAGCAATGTGCACCCACCATTATCCAAGAACCCTACTGGACCACATGGTTTCAGTCGAAGGGGCTGAGTCAAATAACATCTTCTTTGACTGACAAAAGACTTTACACATAAACACTTGAAGCGCATCCTTGATGCCTTCGTATTCGACACTAACAAAAGTCTTCGACTCAACAATACATACCTGGTCAGCCATCTTGTGATGGACCGAACGCTATTGCACGTGTTTTTAAAATTAAAATGGATGAGCTGATGAAAGACATAAAGAAAAACAGTCATTTCAGTCAGCTCAAAGCTTGTATGTTTTCCAAAGACATTTTTATATTAATTGAATAAACACATGTTGCTCATATCATTCGTTAAGCCATTGCTGTAAGAGGTTGTGTTTACATGCTCTTAGAGAATGGCAATATTTTGAAGATTGATACATATGTGGATGATTAGATAATTGTTGATTCACCTTGACGAGTATATGTTGGCGTGTTGTATAGTTCAAGAAACTGATGAAACAGCACGGGAAGCAGACATTTTCTTGTTAGTATTTTGATGGTCAATGAGATGCTTAGGTTTTGATAGGTGAGAGTTTGTGGGTGCAGTTTACTTTTCATGGTGATTTCCATGTGGAGACTTTGTCGTTTGATGCTTTATCCGTTGTAAGCACCCAACGATTATAGCAACTGTTTACGTCTTTACGATTCGGTCTGATTTTGAACCAAACAACTTGACAGATAGATGAGCTTTTGTCCCACATTTATTTAATACACCATCACATGTCAAGTTTTTTCTAATTTTTGGAACATGTGTCACACTGGCTTTTGAACTTCATTAGTTCTTTATATTATTTCTAATCTTAGTAAGATGTATCACACTAGATTTTGAATTTAATTAGTTTTTATGTTATTTTTTTTACGCTTTATCTATGAAACGCTGTTTATACTTAATTTTTGTTTGTTTGTTGTCTATTGAAGATTAAATACAAACGTTTTGATGTTTGTAATTGTGTTTTTAAGTGTATATTACATAATACTTTAAACCATATGAAAACCCATTCTATTAAGTTGTTGCTTTGACTTTTCTAAACATACTCCCATTATAGTAAACCAAATGGAAGTATAATTCTATAATTGAAAAGATATAAAAATGTTCGTATCGATAACATATGTGAAAGTGATAAAGTCATTCGATGATAATTGTTAATATGTATTAAGAACGACTATTGAGAAATGTATTGTACAACCACTAATAGGAAATTGTATGAAGTAAACGATGTTATAATGATTTTTACCGTATCGTGGTTACCTGACATATGGACAGATAGAACACTAGTTTATTTAAGGGGACACGTTGTTGTTTAACACACAAGTTTTTTATTAATTAAGTTGGAACGAGATTCAAATTCAAATTCGTGTTCGCGCCTTGTGTAAAAACACGACATCGTGTAGTGTCATGTTCGTATATTAAAATTCACAATTTTCAATCCCTTATCCAACAATTTCTTTCAAACATAAAAATTTTCAAATGTGTTTGCAATCATCGTCGTCATCCAAGGGAAACCAATCAAATCCTGGAAATGGAATTTGTCGGTCATATAATGCAATGCACGATAGCGTACTTCGAAAACCAAGCGGGAAGTTCACGTGTGCCTAGAAGATGGGGTCCTACTTTACGTAGAGAATGTGATGACGGCCATAATCGTTTAATTCAAGACTATTTCTCCGATCACACCGTCTACGCTTCCAAGTTCTGGCGAAGGTTCCAAATGCCTAAAGAATTGTTTTTACACGTTGTTGGGGATATGTAATCACGATTCACGTTTTTTCAACAACGGCAGGATGCAAGAGGTACACAGGGGTTTACGCCAATACAAAAATGCACATCGGATATCCGACAACTAGCCATGGGTTTAGGAGCCGACTCATGAGATAAGTACCTATGAATGTCCGAAAGAACGTCATGCATGGGAGTCACTTTACAAGTTTTCGAAGGCCATCATCTCGGTTTACGGTGCCCGATATTTATGTAAGCCAACTATGAGTGACATGCATCAACTGTATACGGCTCACGAAGAAAGGCATGAGTTGTCTGTTTATGCTAGGAGACCATAAAGACCCGACAATAATTTTAGAAGCGGTAGCATCGGCCGATCTTTGGTTTTGACATGTTTTTTTCGGTGTTGTCGGGTGTAACAACGATATCAATGTGCTCGAGCAATCCCCCGTTTTCAACGATATATTTCAGGGAATATTTCATGACGTGCCGTTTGTAGTTAACGAGATTACTTACAAACGGGGTTATTATTTGACCGATGAGATTTATCCGGAGTACTTTGTTTGTTTCTGTAATGACATGGTCCCATCCAAACGACGAAAAACGTTTGAGATTTAAGGCGGTCCAAGAAGGAGCTCGGAAGGATATAGAACGAGCGTTCGACGTTCTTAAAAGACGTTTCAACATTATTACAATCCGGCACGTAGTTGGGACGATAGAAAAATTAAGTCTATAATGTACGCGTGAATCATATTACACAATATGATTTTAGAAGACGAAGACAAAGTTATATGTCGAATTGATGAAAATGAAGTTTTGCCACATCGTGAACCTTTCGGTTTTGACATGCCTCAATACGGAGCAAATAGAGCGGAGGTACTCAACCGCGAGTTGCACTACAACCTTCAAGCTGATTTGTCGGACCATGTCCATCGTAACACAATTGACGTCGCCAATATTGAAGACGAAGAGTTGTTCTTGTCGACGGTGTTGGGTGCAAAGTTCTACATGTTTATGACTTGGTGGCATTAGGAAAACCCAATTATGATTATGGGCTTATGCATTGGGCTCATTAGTTGGTTAGCTATAAATAGTGATTTTATTATTATTTGTAGTTAATGATTTTAGAGGGAGTCTAGTGATTTCATAGATAGAGAGAGAAACACACATAGTAAAACACACATTGTAAAACCCATTGTTAAACATTGTTGAATCGAATCATTCGACACATTGGATCTTGATTGGTGTTCGTTATTATTCCGCATTTATTGTCAAATCGTGTTTCAACATTGGTATCAGAGCCTAACCTTGAAGATTTAACAGATTATTTCAAGGATCAGTTCTTGATTTGACAACCATAGTAAAACATTGTTTAATCGAACAGGCTGTTTAATCGAAGAGACTTCACATGGAGGATTTGAAGTGCTACGCATGGAGGATCCGAAGACTTCACAGCCTGTTCATCTGTCTTTTGTGTGCACGCGTATAGTACAATACGTGTTGCATGAATCTTCTATCCTCTTGGCTAGTACACTAATATGATATTCTCTGTAAAAGTTGTACTATTCGTATCACTAATTCAGTATAAATATCAGTGATACCTTGCCGCGTAGAATGAGAGATTACGAGATAGAAAAACCACAAACATAGAAAACCCAATTGTAAAACCATATCTTATAATCAAGCATTCGGCACAAGTTATCTATTTCACTTTGTTCATTCATCTTACTTATATTATCCTTGTGTGATTGATTGTGTTATTGGTATAATCTTTGTTTTAATTCATCTATTAACTGATTTCAACACCCAACAGACGGATGACGAATCGGAGGAGTATATCGATGATGACAAATATGAACTTTCCGACAACCACTCCTACGGCTCGGAGGATTGACGTTTCTACTTTTTTCATGTTTTCGTGTGTCGGTTTTAGTTGTCTTTTTTATTTTATTTGTCGTTCGTCGTTTTAATTTTCGTTTGTAATATTAATTTCTTAATTAATGAAATATTTTATTTTCAAAAATTAATTTTATAGTTTAGTGTAATTTAAATTAAATTATTTATTTAATTAAAAAAATGAATGGTAGTGAGGGATACTATTTCTTAAAATTTAAGGGGTGATGTGTTAGTGAGAGGAAAGTGAGATAACGCCTACGTGATACTCAAACCTCTTAAGATGAGTGGTAAACTGATAATGATAGCCCTTGGTCTAAACGGTAATAAAATAGGTATTCTTATTGGAAAATTTCCTAAATGGAATTTTTTTCAAGACATAAATAGCTTTTTAGAAGAAAACAATACACGGTTAAAGACATTTTCAATAAGAGTTAGTCAAAGTCTTCGTTATTCAAAGTCTTCTAAACGGTAAAATGGTGATTTCTTATTGGAAAATTTTCTAAAAGGTTTTCTGGAAGGAATATTCTTCTAGATGATTGTAGGCTCACCAACAAAAATGACATCTTCGAACACTTTTTTCTATTGTACAAGTAATTAAAACTATGACATCTTCAAACACTTTTTTCTAATGTACAAGTAATTAAAACGTAAATATTTGCGATTATTAAATTCGATGTAATCCCCGTGACTTTTGAAACCTTATGAAGCAAGATGACATGTATATGTTTCAGTCTTTTGTAGAGATACAGTAGATTTAACGTTCTGATATATTAACAAAGTCTGGTATATATACATATATGGCGAATGGTTAATATAACTTCTAAAATTTAATAATCGATATAGTTTAATAATATCATATTTTAAAATTTCTATACTTATTTATTATAAAAAATTATACCAAACATATAAAAGTTCATAATTTTATTATTATTAAGGGTTAACAGCATGATCATTGCTTTTTTGTATGAACTTATGATTTGATATTGTTAAGTTTTCTAGCGTAAATTGGTTTTGTTATTTATTATCAAATCTCTTAAGTGGTAGCAGAGCCTTTCTTCATAGGTTATATGCACTTTTAGATCCGAAATTGAATTGGGAATTATATTTGCATGCATGTTGTTTTAGAAAATTCTAGGGTGTATGTTAGAATCCTTTTTGAATTTGCATGATATGATTCTTGAATACTACGGTTATGCTAGATTGATTTTCGAAAATCCTAAGATTTTGGTAGTTACCTTAGGCCTTTGCTTGTACATTAGAGTTTCTAGAAAACTAGGGTTTCGGTAGGGTTTACAACCCAAACTTGTCTTGCAAGTTTCCCAACTTGCTTTGATTGCAAGTTAACCCTTATTGCCTTATATTCAAACATGATAAATTGAGAAATGTTTAAATTATTAATTAACATCAAGTTAATAGAATTAATAGTTAAACATAAAGTTTAAAATGCTTTTATATATATATATATATATATATATATATATATATATATATATATATATATATATATATATATATATATATATATATATATATATATATATATATATATAGGGATGGGTTCAATACAGAACCAAATTAAATCACCTAACTGCAGAACCACATTTATAACCCTTGGATCATTATATCAATGGTCTAAATTAAAAAGGGTACACCAAAAGAACTATATTCCTTGTTCAGGGAATCCTATCCAAGCAAGGGCATAATAGGTTTGTATCCCTTCAATGTCTCCAGAAAACTCATATTCTTCATCTCGCTTCTTCTCCTCTGCTCAAAACCATAATCGCCATTAACATCAAGCACCTCCAACTTCGATAGCGAGACCAATCACTTCGATAGCAAGATCAAGGAATACCACGTCTGCTTAGCGATCAAGTAATTGGCGTTTTTTGTTTAGCGACTCAAAGACCTAATTTTCGAATTTAAGGTTCGCTAAATCGATTTAAGAAGTAATCGATTTCACCCAAATAACTATCAATCAGTAACAAAGTCATTAGTGAGATCAACCATGAGTTCAATTAGTGAGGACGACTTCAATTTCATGGATTTAGCGATTTCACGTGGATTTAGTTCACATATGTTCATCAATGAACATTTGTTCATCAATGAACATTTGTTCATCAATGAACTAATGTTCATCAATGAACATTTGTTCATCAATGAACATTTGTTCATCAATGAACATATTATATAACAGTGGTTTCATTCTTCTTCTTTAAACCTTTCTTCTATCATCATTTTCACTATAATTGAAACATGTTCATATATGAACATTGTACATTTATGAGCTTAGGTTTAATGTCGCATATTAGCGTTTTAACCATCGTAGTATTGGTTGGAGACTGTTTCCATTATTCATCAATGAACATATGTTCATCAATGAACATATGTTTATCCCTAAAAGAAGCCGATATATGTTATAACTAAAAGGAGCAATTATCGGACATCAATGATGAAAATATGTTCATAGATGAACATATGTTTCATCTATGAACATATGTTCATCCCTGCTACATCTCATACCAAAAGTGGAGCAATCGTCGTTCTAGAAAAAACAATAATCGAGTATACATAAATCAATAGTATTGATGATCGTATAATGCATCAATTTATTTATAACGACATCGATAAATATAATCTAATTTTACATGGAAATTCGCAATTGCTTCTTTCAGATCTGATTTCTAATCAACAATGGATTTGACCATCGTACCCTTTTGCTCTAAATCTAATCTAATGGTCACTAAGATGGTTCTGTGGTTAGGTGATTTAAATTGGTTCTGCATTGAACCCATCTCTCTATCTCTCTCTCTCTCTCTCTCTATATATATATATATATATATATATATATATATATATATATATATATATATATATATATATATATATATAGATTTCAGATCGGGTGAGGACTCGTTTTTTTGTGAGGACTGTGAGGACGAATCTACACCGTTAATCTGAAAAAAAGGAGTGGCTGTAATTATACCTGATTTTTTTAATTTTTTATTAAGGGCACAATGGCATTTTTGAAATTAAGTGGAACTTTTGTTGCTTTTCCTGTTAAGGGTAGAATATTTTAGGGCAATTATGTAAAACTGGCAGAGAAAAACCCTCCTTCACGTTTTCATCTACTTTCAAACTGAAACTCTTCCTTCTACTTTGTACTCCATTTCCAATCATCATTCCAGCATCAATCGCTTCATACGCTCCATAAATCTTTGTAGATTCTCGAAATCGTTTTTGAATATTCGTGTTTTAGCTTCATTTTTGTTCAATATGAAGTTATCGAAGCAGATAAACCTTACTAGAGGTTGTGGAAATCAGCGATTCTTCATATTTTAGCTTCTGTCTTTTCAATTCTTTTAAAATCATGATCAATTTGAAAAGGGACCAGTATAATTTCAAGTTATCGAAGCAGGTAAACCCCTACTACAGATTGTGTGGTTATTTTCTTTTCTTAATACCGTACTTCTTTTTTTAGTTTTGAAACCCTAATTTCAGAAACATATGTTGTGTTTTGTTAGTTTATTGTTTAATTTTTTATCTTATATAAGTTGACAAACACTTTTGATGATTAATGCTTTCTAAACTTGTGTTTATGTTTATAAAATGAAGTTGAAAACAAGGATGCTTGCAACGTGTTTGATCTAATGTCTCAAAGAAACCACATCTTGGAAAATCTACTTTCTTGAGGATTTTCTTGTTGTTTTCATTTGTTTACTTGTGATAAAAACTGGTGTAGTTGTTTGTAACATAAAACTGATCTAAACTAGATGCTATAACATCCTTAAGGTAGAGATTTTTATATATAATGTATCAGGTTTATCTAGAAATAGCAATTAAAATAATCAGAGTCTATACAAATTGAAGCTTTCTAACATAAAACTGCTCTGGTTGTATATTGATGCTGCTAAAATAGATCCACATGAACACAAAAGTTTGTATAAGATATCTTTGTCAACTTCTTATGGTATTGCAAAAGATGATAATAATTCCTGAATGTTAATTTATTCACTAACATGTTAAACTCTTTTGTGTTAGGTTTCTTATGTGGACCATCTCCAGATCATTTCCTTTTACTTTTTCCCTACATTGAGTTTTTTATTTTATGTATCTCTGTAGTCTTTAGGGTTTGGAATGATTTACCTTGAATTATATGCAGGTTGAGGTGGCATTGGTGACCATTCATGTAATCAGTGAAGATACATGACAACTTGAAAATGTTGCGTGTAATTCATGTTATAATCATTATACCTTTTGTGTTGATGTTCTCATATTGTTTTACATGTTGGTTGTTTACTTAAAATAATATTTGTGACACTAATTTACTTAATTCATCTTTTATGTAATTTAGGTGTTGGGTTGAAGTTTGCTAATATGGGCACTAACCGGTATGGAAAACAAAAATCAGAAGCAATCACCAATGTGAACTTCACATAAAAAACTTTAGAGAGCAGATTGCTTAAGTTAAACTGAGTCCTTTGGTAACATCTTTGATGTTTTTTTGCTTATATCCTTCAATTTATAAATAATAAGGATGTTACAACTCGGTTAAGGTACATTGTTATTTTTTAGTAATGCATGAAGATATGGAAATAGTAGTTTGTATGGTGAGTTATTTAGATCATTTTTTATAAAAAATTTGTTCGGCTGGTAGAAATTGTTCAGCTTGTAGAAATAGTCAATTTTATTTGGATCATGTTTTTTTTACATCATACTCATGATCCAAAACTTTATGATTCATGTCTCCTTTTTGAATCATAGAAATTATGGATAATATCTTTTGGATCCTAAAACTTTCAAATTTATTTTTTGATCTATAACTTAATGTTTCCATATTTATATGAATAATGATCCATAACTTAATGTTTCCATATTTATATGAATAATGACCCATAACTTAAAATGATCTAGCTTTTTATGAATTATGATTCATAACTTAAATGTTTCAACTTTATATGACTTATGATCCATAACTTATTATGATATAACATTTGATTATTTTTTTTCTTTTTCAGGATTTCAAGTAGAAAATAGATTTTTTTGTTTAAAAAATAACCTTCTTACCTATGGGTTATTTCTGGAGGCATGTGGAGTGGAGGAAACAGTATTTATGTTCATTTAGAACTTGAGTCTGATTGTTAAGACGTACAATTAGCAAAGACAAGGAAGAAGTATGTTGCAAATATGTTTTTGTCAAATTTTAATATGAGCAAACCTACCTTTGTCAGCACTCTAGAGGGCTATGATAAGTTGACAAGTTACAAGAAGAAAAAGATTTATGGTAAAGCGCATTTGCATGAAATTCAAGTTAGGGTTCAAGGAATCGGAGTTTTGTGATTATTGTCGTATTACGACCATAGTTATGAAATAGTTTTTAGTTTGATATCTTATTTAGTTTTTGTTGTTAGTAGCATATTTTTTATTGTTGTCGTGTTATGTGGTAAAGAAACAATGTTGTAATGACCTGTCTAAGGTATATTTTTAGTTTTAGTAATGCATTGTGTTTTATATGAAACACAAAAGTTTTGAATCTTACATATTATAATTCATGCCATATTTATGGATAATGTATTTTGAATATTATTCTTATGGATTGTCATAAGATATGGACCATGCTGACTAGGTTGAAAAAATGGCCATATATAACGTAATTCTCCATTTTAACATAATAGTCATTATTCAAAACTTTATTAGTTCCTATTATTTTTCTTGGATCAAAAAACTTATAGATCATGATTTTGTATTGGTTGTCATGATCCAAAACATTATCTTTGGGATATTAACCAAATATGATATAATATTTAACTTGAAAAGATGACATCAATGATTGATTCAGAACATATTTTTTGGATCATAGTCATGATCCAAAAAAAGTATTGATTCATATTGTATTTTTTGGATCTAAAACCTTATGGATCATGTTTCCAGATCATGATTTTGTGTATCACAGTCATGATCTAAAACTATATTTGGATTTTAAAACTTTGTCATGATCGAAAACTTTATTGTATTTTTTGGATCATAGAAGTTTCTTTTTCATCACTTGAATAGAAAAATCTAATTACTCAAATTATATATTATTCAAAATATTAAACAATTATTCAAAAAACAATATTATTCGACATTTTGCATTTTCTAATTTTAGCTCATATACCTTTTGAATTCTAAAAATTTATATATTATATTTTAGGATCTTAATGTTCAATTTTAATAGTCGTGATCTAAACATATATGATGCATCTATATTTTTTTATCATAGATCTTGTGCTTCATTTATTTTAGGATCATAAGTTTTAGATATTGCGATTTTGGATTATATAACATTTTGAATCATAACTTTTTGAACATTTGCTTTTACATCATAAAAATAGACAAAACTAAGATTCAAAGTAGCAAATTACTCAAAGCATCAAATTATTATTCTAAGTATCATATTATTCAAAACATCAAACTAGTATATTATAATGATCCAAAAACTATTATGATCCCAAACCTTTTATGAATCAAAACTTTTATGAAAAAACATAGATGATTTGACATGGTATGATTCAAAATGGTATTATTGAAAATAATGTGATTCAAGGAATATAAATGTTTGAAATGTATGCAAATTTGCATCATACCATATTGACAAACCTGACATGAACAACAGTTTTATAACATAAGATATGATTGAAAAAAAACAATATGCATCAAAACTGAATAATAATAAATTATCTGCAATCTCTTAGTCTGAATATATAACATTTCAAATGCTTGAATATTTTAAGCCTCTAGACCATGACATCCGCTTCGACTTTTATACTGAGATGCACACATTGTTAAATTATATTAGTACTTTGAGTTTGGGATCAAACAACATCTTAACGTCAAAGGTCTACCACGCCTTTCGTGCATACTGGGCTCAAACTCAGGATCTCTCATTTAGACATCCACTTTGACTTATTCATTGAGATCTCATTTTCTTATATGCCTGTACAACGTTTGATATTGACGATGTTAAGATACATAGACTGCTTCCTGAAACAATATTACTATGAATCAATGCAAGTTTTGCATCTAACCTAAAAATAAAGAAACCTCTTACTGTCGCTTACAAAAAAACTATCATAAAACACGTGCTCAAAACTACCCAAAGGAACAATGCACTTGACTATTAATACAAATTAAGAAAATATACCTTGTAATTATGGCATATGTCTCATAAGTACATAACTCAGAGTTCTCCAAATGATATATCATGATGAATAGCACCATCAAATGATATATTATTGATCATAACATTTCACAGTATATGATCAAAATTATATGATACAAACATTTTATGATTGATGTGTAACAAATTAATCAATACAATGATTTGATTCGAATGGTTTATATTCCAAATCTTTGATGATCCAAAGATGTTATGATTCCAACAATGTTACCATAAAATTCTACAAATAAGATGATAAACAAATCAATGATATGGCCTAATCCCAATAGGTATAACAAATCAATAATATGATACAAATTTTCACAGGTTTTATGATACAACCATGTTATCATTCAAAACATAATGCTCCAAGTACAAATTTTCATAAACAGAACCTAAACAAGTTTTCACAATATTACATGTATGTAGTGAGTTGGTATAGCTGATCAATACAACAATAACTAAGTCTTAACAAGTGAGTTTATTTTTCTATTTAATAGACTTGTGCAATTGCAAGAAGTTGGTCTTTATCTATTAAGACATATTTTTTTACCAATCTTTTCTTTTTTATGATCCTCTTTTTTCTACACATACCTACATGTACACACAAAATTATCACCCATTCTCCTAGACATATGCATGTAAAAGATTTCCATAAAGACCAAAAAGCAATGTAAATACAGAGTATGAACTCACTTATTTACATATCACAAATACATTCATACAAATAGTTTGTGTGTGTAAACACAATAAAATCTTATAAAAACATCTTAGACACCTTATGTGCATTGAGGTTCTCATAGACGTTTTAACAAACACCATATGTGCGTTGAACTTCTCAGATGCATTTTAACAAATACCTTATTGAACTTCTCAGAGGTATTTTAACAAACACCTTGAGTGCTTCATCAAAGTTGGACATTCAATTAAATAAAATCTCTTATATATAGTATAAACTAACCTAATTGAGTTATAATCTTTAATTTTTTGATCAGTTGAGACAATCAGAATCGTTTTGATGTTGAATACGATCAGAGCAAGAAGCGACAAAGAAAACAATCAGAGCAAGGAAGCAACGAAGAAATTTAATTATAATCTTCAATTTACGATCAATTGAAACAAATTAGAATCTGATTTTTAGTCAATTGATACAGAGGATCATAATTAAGTGTAATTTTTTTTTCTAATCACACACGATTTCGAAATATTTGAATCTGAAATTGTATATTTGACGAAACCGAAGCCAATTTCAGTTTTTTCAATTGATTTCGCATCTGATTGTTGATTGTATTTTTTTTATGATATTTGAAACAAATTTTGTTGATTAACCTTAAATCATAATTTTATAATCGATTCTTACCTGATTCCGCTTGAATGTAATGGATTATTGAAGCTGCGATCATGATTTCGATGATTTCTGCGTAATCGAGTGATGATTGGAGAAGACGACGAGAACCTGATCTTCTGGTCCAGAAGTACGAAGCTTGATGATCACGTCTGGACTTTAGCCCAATTATTTTCAGCCTAATTAATCAAAATTGTTTTATTCTAGCCCACCCAGCAACCCATTTAATTATTTAGTTGACGTAAATACCCTTAATGAGCTCGATTGGTCACAATTAGTCCTCGCAGTCCTCACTGTTTTTTGAGTCCTCACCGGATCCGGACCCTATATATATATATATATATATATATATATATATATATATATATATATATATATATATATATATATATATATATATATATATATATATATATATATATATATATATATATATACATATATATATATATATATATATATATATATATATATATATATATATATATATATATATATATATATATATATATATATATATATATATTAGAATTGTATCTATATGTATAACTTTAAGATTAAAACAAATACATTGGTCAAACCATACCTAGACTCACCTATTTTTAGAAAATGTGTTTTAGATGGTTTGAAGGAGGATTCTTTGAATCCTCATGAGGTCGGTTTTTAAATAGCATTTATTGCTTACCACCCTAATCGCATGCAACATTTTTCTTGAGTGGAGTTACCAAAACGGTTTTATAGGACAATGTTGTAAGGTTTTCTGCAAACCATGAACTAAATAACCTAAGTTCACAAGCAACCTATGAGGATCTATGTTTTCTTCTAATTGAACATATAACAAAACCTAAAGGCCATAAGAAAATTAACTAAAAGAATATAATTAGAAAAACCAACATTTTAGAATTTCCTGGAAGCTGAGCAGCAAAAATATCCTGCCTCAAATGAGATCACACCCAAGCCGAGAGGATTATGGATCGAAATTCCAGAGAGAAATAATAGAATGAGCCACTGATAATGAGGTCTAGGGTTCCCTATTTATAGGGAACCAAAGGGTAAAGCTAGAAACCCTAGCCGCAGCCCATTTTCCGGATTATCTGTACGCGCGCCGCGACCAAGTCGTTTGCGCGCCGCGCGCCGCAATTCAGCTATTGAATTCGTACGAATATATACGCGCGTCGCGGCCTTTACATTTGCGCGCCGCGTGCCGCAATTCAACTATTGAATTTGTACGACTTTAATCCCTGACCTCCTGATTAATCTAATTAATGCCACAGAAATTAATTAATTTCTCCAATTAATTTCTGATTAATTATTAATCTAATAATATTATTTCTAATTAATATATCATCTTCATAATATATTAACAAACAATATCTTGATTTATTAGTCATATAATAAATCAACCTTTTTCTCTCTCTTTAACTTTCCAACAAACCTCTAGCTATTAGGGCAACCCAAATGGACTGTGCTATTATTAATTAGGTAAATACTAATTATTAGTCATGGCTTAGACACCTATTCCAACAGTATCCCACTTGGATAAGTCTATGACTATAATTACCAATTTAACCTCTAATTAACCAGCACTTTTAGCTTCCTAGAAACCGCTGCCAAACTCTGATCTAATCAGTTCTGTCCATAGATAAGTGATAAGATGATCCTCCGTCCAACAAGATATTTTTCAGACTCAAGACATGGATAAAAATCAATCTAGTCTGATTCACTGTTCCTCGATTTCCGATTTGCATATGACTCTTAGACTACCAATTTAGTCCCGGTTGGCCAACCATTTTAGTCAACTTCAAATTCATCGAGAGGCCTACAGATATCTGTTCCCCGTTAGGGTCAAGGGACGAATAAGCTTCGACTCATATACTTATGTCTTTTATCAGAAAAATCACTCACAACAATACGTTTTATAACACCGAGTTACCGATGCGTTTTCGTATTATCAATGAACAACCGTCTAGTAAATCATAACTCATATGTCTTAGCTTAAAGATCAAAAGATATTATCGTCTCAACATTGCTCGTGATGAAATCCATGAAGCAATCCATTGAGCACGGGTTTATCCAATACTCAAATCTCCATTTCCAAGTACTCACGAATGGTGCAGCAATCCAATTGCAATGTCTAACTCCTTAGACAATCTATTACCAATTCATGACAGCCTTACTTCACACTTATTCCCAAAAGTGTAATCGACTGTGGATATTTGAATAATCCAATTATTCAGGAAGTAAAACATGCAAAATGAAACACAATGATAAAGTATTGACAAAAGTAGTAAACCATTACTCATTAATAAATCTCTATTATTAAATCACAAGAGTCAAATACAATACATTGTTACAAGTTTCGAAACCTATCTAATTTACATAAACTTTATATCATCTCTTAATCCAATGCTCCTAGCATGCTGATTATGCTTAATCCTACTCAGAGCCTTTGTCAACGGATCTGCAGGATTATCTTCCGATGATACCCTCTTTACCACGAGGTGACCTTCTTCTACCTTATGCCTTATGTAGTGGTACTTTCTGTCGATATGTCTGGACTTTCCATGGTCTCGCGGTTCCTTTGTCAAGGCGACCGCACCTTCGTTATCGCAGAACAGTTCCACGGGCTCCTGAATACTCGGGACTACTCCAAGGTCACCGATGAAGTTCTTCAGCCAAGCCGCTTCCTTTGACGCTTCACTTACTGCTATATACTCTGATTCACAAGTAGAATCAGCCACCGTATCTTGCTTGGAACTTTTCCAAGTTACTGCTCCTCCGTTCAGAAGGAATACCCAGCCAGACTGAGACCGACCACTGTCTCTATCCGTCTGAAAACTGGCATCCGTATATCCTTCAACTCTCAAGGTATCACTGCCACCGAGGACTAACACCATGTTCTTGGTCCTTCTCAGATACTTGAGTATATTTTTCACAGCTATCCAATGCGCCCTTCCAGGGTTACCCTGGTACTGACTGACCATGCTTAAAGCAAAGGCCACGTCAGGGCGAGTACACGTCATAGCGTACATGATCGATCCTACAGCCGAAGCGTAAGGTACCCGACTCATTTCAGCTATTTCTTCGTCTGTACTCGGACTTTGAGTCTTACTCAATTTTGCATTACTTTGGATAGGCAGCTCTCCCTTCTTGGAATTTTCCATACTAAACCTTTTCAGTACCTTTTCCAAGTATGTACCCTGACTAAGTCCAATTAGTCTCTTCTTCCTATCTCTCAATATTCTTATCCCGAGAATATAGGCAGCCTCTCCTAGGTCCTTCATGGCGAAACATTTCCCAAGCCAAGCCTTGATATCTTGCAAGGTTGGAATATCGTTTCCCATGAGCAGTATGTCATCGACATACAGCACTAGAAAAGTGACTATACTCCCACTAGCCTTGACATATACGCAGGACTCATCCTCGCTCCTAGAGAAACCAAACTCTTTGACTTTCTCATGGAAACAAAGATTCCAGCTGCGAGAAGCTTGCTTCAATCCGTAGATTGATCTCTCAAGCTTACACACCTTATTAGGATACTTTGCATCGACAAAACCCTCTGGCTGATTCATGTAGACATCCTCAGTCAACTTTCCATTAAGGAAGGCGGTTTTGACGTCCATCTGCCAAATTTCATAGTCATGAAATGTAGCTATGGCCAGCATAATCCTAATAGACTTTATCTTGGCTACTGGTGAGAAGGTCTCGTCATAGTCAACCCCTGGGGTTTGAGTAAAGCCCTTCGCAACCAGTCTTGCCTTGAAAATGTGTACTTTTCCGTCCATGTCGGTCTTCTTCTTGAAGATCCATTTGCACCCGACTGTCTTTCGACCCGGTATGTTGTCAACCAAGTTCCAAACTTGATTGTCATACATGGACTTGATCTCGCTATCTATGGCCTCTTTCCACTTGGCAGACTCAGGGCCCGCCACTGCTTCCTGGTAGTTAGCTGGTTCATCCAAATTTATCAGTGTCCTATCACTGACAAACGTGTCCCCATCCGAAGTTATATGGAAACCATAAAACTCGGGTGGCATGCTAACCCTACCGAAACGCCTAAGAGGTAATGATACATCTGTCGGACCAACAGGAACTTCTTCCTCATGTTGGTTGCTAGTTTTTCCTAAGGTTGCGTCATCTGATGACTCTTGAATTTCTTCCAGATCAATGGTACTCCCACTGTCCTCTTTGAATATAAGCTCTCTCTCTCGAAAGACTGCACGTCTAGCTACAAAGACCACGTCCTCGCTTGGTCTGTAGAATAGATATCCAAAGGACTGTTTAGGATAACCAATGAAGAAACACCTTTCGCTTCTTTCTGCGAGTTTGTCTTGAGTCTCTCGTCTAACGAAAGCCTCACAACCCCCCACCTTGATGTGTGCTAACGAGGGGACTTTCCCCGTCCACATCTCATGAGGTGTTTTAGCAACCTTCTTATTTGGGACAAGATTGAGGATATGGGCGGCAGTCTCTAAGGCATACCCCCAGAAGTGAATGGGAAGTGAAGCTCGACTCATCATGGAACGAACCATGTCTAACAAGGTTCGGTTGCGCCTCTCTGCAACACCATTCAACTGTGGTGTCCTGGGAGGTGTCAACTGCGAAACTATTCCGCATTCCTTTAGATAGTCTAGGAACTCGATACTTAGATACTCTCCGCCTCTGTCGGACCTAAGCATCTTTATCTTCCTGCCTAATTGATTCTCTACTTCATTCTTAAATTCTTTGAACTTTTCAAAGGTGTCCGACTTGTGCTTGATCAAGTAGATATAACCGTATCTACTAAAATCGTTGGTAAAGGTCACGTAGAACCGCGTACCATCCTTTGTGGTTGATCTGAATGGACCACACACATCCGTGTGAATGATGTCCAATAGACCCTCACCTCTTTCAAAAGATCCTTTGAAAGGTGATTTAGTCATCTTGCCCAACAGACAAGATTCGCATACATCATCCGACCTGAGGTCGAATGATTCCAACACTCCATCCTTTTGGAGTTGGGCGATGCGTTTCTTGCTGATGTGCCCGAGCCGACTATGCCACAGACATGCCTTTTCTACACCACTAGTAGAATCAATATAATTTACACTATGTCCTAAATTGTCAACACATTCAACAGTTTCATACACACCATCACAAGGATAAGCAGTAAAAATCAAAATACCATTTTTGAAAACAGAAATCGAACCAATTTTATTATCAAAAGAAAATTGAAATCCTTGTCTGAACAATGCGTGAAATGAAATAATGTTTCTTGCCATTTCTGGCGAATAGCAACAATTAAATAACTCTATACTAACATCACTACTAAGCACTAAACTGTAAACGCCGATCTTGGTAACATGGGACGATCTCCTATTGCCCATGATCAAGTTCAGTCTACCGTGCTCCACCTCCCTGCTTTCCTTTAGGCCCTACAGATCAGAACAAATGTGAAAACCACATCCTGTATCAAGGACCCAAGAATTAGAAGATGGTGAGTTTTTAGAGATAGTGTATATACCTGCTGTCGATGGCTTTACTTTCCCATCCTTGACATCCTGCAAGTATTTGGGGCAGCTTCTCTTCCAATGGCCCTTCTCTCTGCAGTAAAAACAGTTGGCTTCATCGGGGTTGGCCACACAAGGAATCTGTGAAGACTTGGTTCTCAAGCCATTGCTTGACGACCCGACCTGAACCTTTTCCCTCCAATTTTGCTTAGGAGGGCCCTTCCTCTTCTTTCCTTTGCCACTTCCAATGGCTAGGACGGGCTGATTAACCAAGGGTACACTTTTACCTTTCATCCCATCCTCAGCAACTCGAAGCATGCGATGCAACTCAGTCAGGTTAGCCTGATTGTTGTTCAAATGATAAGCCAGCCTGAACTGGTCATAAGAACTCGGTAAGGAGTTAAGCACTATGTTAACGGCCAACTCCTCCGGTACAAGCATCGCAAGCTTTCTAAGCCTCTCCACGTAACCTTGCATTCTTTGCACATGAGCGCAAATGGACTCTCCATCTTTAGGTTTGCTGTTCGTGAAGTCCTTGACCACCTCGCACCTTTCGATGCGCTCTTTCTTGCGGAACTTTTCCGCGAGCTCCTTGTGCATCTTGAAGGGCCAGTAGTCTTCGTATATCCTTTGCAATTCGGGGTTCATTGTGGCGATCATGATGCAGGCCACTTTGGTCGCATCATTAGAATGTTTTTGGTACGAGGCAATCTCCTCGGGAGTAGCAATTTCAGGGTCAATATCGACAAGCTCGGTCTCGAGAACATACTCTTTGTTCTCGTACCTCAGAGCCATCTTGATATTTCTAATCCAGTCATTGTAGTTTGTCCCGTTCAGTTGAACCTTGGAACATAATGAGAGGATTGAGGGAACACTGGAGTTTGAGTGGGGAGCGGATTGATCAGCAGAAGACATCTATAAAAGAAGGTAAGTTTAATTAGAAACTTGTCAGTCCTTATAATAACCCAATATAAAATAAGGCTAGGATCCAACTATAACAATTTAAAACATAGAAGAGGGATGCCGTAATCTATAAGCAAATTTTATAAAGGTAGGCGAATGACGATTCAGCCAATTCCACTGTGGAAAAATAATCTTATTATAAATGGAATTCATAGATTCTTTTGAGATTTATTGAACTGTTCAATAGCATGTTTAATCTCGGATATGCCCCACCGTTTGTGACTGGGATGCCGAGGATCACAAACCGGGTGTGAATAACCATGCAAATTAGCTTGGTACTCTTGGGATCCATTATCATCTCAAATTGATGTGCCGGTTAACCACACACGCTCCATCAACAATGATAACACCCGAGACACCCATTGCCACTCTTTATGAACCCCCATTGGTGTGCCGGTGAACCACACACGCTCCACCAACGTTTCATAAAGTGCAATGTGCAATTTCATGGGGTAGCATCAAATTCACATTTTTCCAAAAGTAACTAGATTGGGATTTTGTGTAAAAGTTCTAGTACTTTGATCATTATACTTTTAATGATTAAGTGGTCCTATCAAAACTGTTCAGCTAACGACTCTCCACTGATCAGGCGAGCGGTGGGCGAGAGTGTTCACCCATTAGACTGCCATTTTATAGGCAGCCTCCTTATACCCACTTTATAGACCAGCTTCGTGAATGAGGCCTACTATTATATTGACTGACCAATTTTATCTTATACATATAGTATTAATAACATATATAAGATGTATTTTAAAACCCTTTAAAATATTCAAGGTTTATCTTTTAATTTTACCAAATTTAACAATTAAATTTTGAATTAAGTTAAACCTTAAATTTGATTTAATCAATTTTAATTACCAATTAATTAAATTAATTAAATCTAAATATTTTAAACATTGTAAAATATTTTTCTGGATTTTTCTATTAATTTTCGACAATTTAAAAATTAATTAAATCTCTTTTGAATTATCTTTTAATTAACAATTAATTAAATTAATTCAAATGAAGATAGGTTTATCCAAATTAATCAGATTAATTAAAACCTATCCTTAAACCCCTAATTTTCGATTTCAAGGAAAAAGGTTTAAGGTTATCCATTTAAAAAACAAATAAAGTTACCAAAAATAGAAAACCTCCTAAAACCCTAATGCCAGATTTCGAAATTAACAAAAGGGGGGGGGGGGGGATTAGGGTTTCCAAAACCCTAATCCTAGAAAGCGATCCACATAAAAATTTAGGGTTTATAAGCTTCAAACCCTAAAACAGTTATATCAATTCAACAAGAAAACAAGACAGGCTCTGATACCACTGTAAGGTTTTCTGTTCACAAGCAACCTATGAGGATCTATGTTTTCTTCTAATTGAACATATAACAAAACCTAAAGGCCATAAGAAAATTAACTAAAAGAATATAATTAGAAAAACCAACCTTTTAGAATTTCCTGGAAGCTGAGCAGCAAAAATATCCTGCCTCAAATGAGATCACACCCAAGCCGAGAGGATTATGGATCGAAATTCCAGAGAGAAATAATAGAATGAGCCACTGATAATGAGGTCTAGGGTTCCCTATTTATAGGGAACCAAAGGGTAAAGCTAGAAACCCTAGCCGCAGCCCATTTTCCGGATTATCTGTACGCGCGCCGCGGCCAAGTCGTTTGCGCGCCGCGCGCCGCAATTCAACTATTGAATTCGTACGAATATGTACGCGCGTCGCGGCCTTTACATTTGCGCGCCGCGCGCCGCAATTCAACTATTGAATTTGTACGACTTTAATCCCTGACCTCCTGATTAATCTAATTAATGCCACAGAAATTAATCCAATTAATTTCTGATTAATTATTAATCTAATAATATTATTTCTAATTAATATATCATCTTCATAATATACTAATAAACAATATCTTAATTTATTAGTCATATAATAAATCAACCTTTTTCTCTCTCTTTAACTTTCCAACAAACCTCTAGCTATGAGGGCAACCCAAATGGACTGTGCTACTATTAATTAGGTAAATACTAATTATTAGTCATGGCATAGACACCTAATTCAACAAATGTTTCAAGTTAAAAAGTATTAAGTTAAAGTAATAAAACAAAAGACCTGTTTTAAGTAAGATAAAAACGTGAATCATATGCTATCCATGAAAAACACACATTTTCTTTATAATATGTTGACGTAGCTATGTGGTTTCCCGACACATCAAATTGAGATTATAATTGAAAATGATGTAGCACTCGTAATACTTAAGTGTATCTTGAGCCAGGGATCACACAGTTTTTGCATGGTTGATCCACCATCTAATCCAAGATTCACGACATCCCTGTCATGGACCAAGATGAGCATAATCGAGATTAACATGCCATTGAGCTTAGTCAATGAATCTCAAAGATCTAGAAATTTCATGGTGATTGAATTTGATAGATAACTTTATCTACATTAATGACCTTTATGGTGGGACTACAACATCCCTCTTCACATCATAAAATTAGATTTTCGATCCTAGCCTTGTTAAATAATATTTGGGTAATTATTTTCAAAGGATTAAATCAAACTAACTAAAACTTTGCTTTATAGATGTTTGTTGTAAACAACAACTCCGGTCTTCATCCTCTTCCAATAGCTTCATCTAATATCTCATTACTTTCCATCATGTCAAGGGTGAAAATCACGGGTCCTAACTATCCTGATTGGATCCACGACTTCATGATTGCCGTGAGATTCGAGAACAATGAGTATATTCTTGATGTTGATATCCCCAGAGTAGCTGAAGATGCTACTGATGAAGATGTTGCTGCATATCACCAACACTTGTCTGATCTATATGCTCAAGAATCATTATGAAATGATATTGCTAATAACGTATGATCCTATAGGGTCACACCTTTGTCAAGTTAGTACATATTGAATATTTATTAAGTGTTCGATAATTAATAAATAAATTCAACTCATGTATTTAATTAGAGAATAATTTTTGTTTCGTGAAAATAATAATTATAAGGAGTTAATCTAATAATTATATCATATGGTATGATAAATTAAGTCATGTACAAAGTTTTGGACACTTTAGGTTATATTAAGATGTATGTTTTAAATATCATTCTTACCAATGTAAATGGATCCTTGATGATTTTGTTTAAAATGGTTTAAAATAAAGTAGTTATATTAAATAATGCTTCAGTTCCCTTTTAACAAAAGACACTCTATTTTATTTATCAAAACTCATCAGTGGTATCAAAGCCGTCTTTTATATGTAACAATGATTTATTATGTTTGATAATCTTTGGTTTTTGGAAAACAATGATGGATTTCTTTTGGCTAAAAATATCCATATTTGTTTTCTTTGACAACTTGTTGGTATGAATTGTTTATTTTAATATATAACCATTTTCATGCATTTTGGTTATATAAAAGTTGCATTAGAAAAAACAAAGTGTTGTTTATATTTCACGTGATGAGATTGTGTATAAACAAGCCATTAGAACACTTATGGTTGCTATTTATTTATTCATATGATGAAGTAATAGATAAATATGTATTATTTTGTTTTGTATGTAATAAATTAGTTTAGACTAGTTTGTTTACAATAGCAAAATGTAAAAAAATGAAGCTTATGAAGATCCTTTCAAGACGTGATGTTTTGAAGACCCTTGAAGTGTCCTCATTAAGTCCTTTAGGAAATGATTTAATAATTGTTGCATGGCTGACAATAATTGTTAGAAAATGGCGTTGTTTATACATTTTATGATGCATGCTTGTGATGTTTATTTTGTTTGTTATATAATGTTGTATGCTCGAAAATGTGTTTTTCCATACAAAAGAACATTTTAACAAAAATAAGATCAAGTTGGAGTTTGAAATTTTAAATAATAAAGTTTGTACATGTGATGTATAAAAATTGCGTTTTTATTAAAAAAGTTTTAATTTTTTGAAACTCTTCAAATAGCCAAACTTTTAAATATTTAAAAAGGTTTGAAAATGTTTTAAACTAAATCGAAACTCCATAATCTTATGATAAAATGAAGTTTTATTAAAAAGTTAAAAATCGGTTCCTATCGTTATAATAGAAAACTTAATATTGTATATTAAATTTAACAAACTTTATCAAATACAATATATTGATTTAATTTTATACATTTGGAACCTTGAAAAATGTATCATGGAATATTTTATGCATGAAATATTCATGATACAAAATGTTTTAAAATGCTACAATAACAAAACGTTTAAAAGCCCTTTTTCGGAAAAACTGCAAATATATGCAATCCACTTTAAATCACTTGTGTATCATTGTGAAATGCTTATAGATTATTAGGTCACCTTTTCTATTTGAATTGTCATAGGATGGCCAAGGTGTTTTATGTTTGCTAATGGGATAAATGTCACCTAATCGTTAGCAAAGTATAATTCACAAGATTGTTAAGTTTGGATGATTTGATCAAGAATCTTATGTGTTAACTTTTAATAGTCAACTCTAAAATATTTAAAATAGTTTAAAATATGTTTAAACTAAATTTAATCTCCATGTCTTTTATAATAAATAAGATTTTTATTAAAAAGACTAAAAATCATTTTATAGCGTTATAACGTCAAACTATAATACTAGGTATTATTTTTTACGTCAAAACTTAATATATGATATTAGTTTAACGCTTTTTGTTGATATTGTTGATATTATGTTTTATGAATTTTAAATATGATTTAAAACATAATTATCATCATTTGGTTTTGGTTTATCGAAATATGATATTTTAAACATAAGATGTATAAAATGGGTTTACATAATAAAATAGGTTTTATTCTACAAATTCATAATATTATAAGATTTTGATTATGAAAAAGAGATTTAAAATAACGAGTTTAAACTCATCCAAAACTCCAAGTCTTAAATAATAAAATGAAGTTTTATTAAAAGACTAAAATCGGTTCTTAAAGCGCCCTACCAATAAACTTTGAATATGAGATATTAGTTTGTTATTGGTAGCGGTTTAACGGTTAATAAAATGAGGTTTTATTTGGAAACCTAAAGAACCTAATACAAGATATATGTTTTGTACAAAAGGTTACATGAATTGTTGTATGCATGCAATATTCATGTGACCATGTTTCTATATTCGTAAAACATATATAAAAACCTTTTCTTAAACTTCAAATCTATGCAATCCACATAAAGAATCACTTGTGATCATTTGTGAAATGCTTGTAGATTCTCAGGTCACCTTGTCTATTTGCATTTTCCTATGATGAGCAATGTGTTTTGTATTTGCTAATGGGATAAAGTTCACCTAACCATTGGTAAAGTATAAGTTCACAAGATTTTTTAGTTGGATGATTTGATCAAGAATCTTTTGTGATAAAGGTCATCTAAGCATGAGAGACTTGAGGCATAGATGAGATCAAACATGAATAGTTAAACAATCGTTTTTTAGGATCCCATAATCTAGGAATTACATTTGATGTCATTGGTAATAGTTACATACCGAGTTAGATTAAGTGAATCAGATAAAGGTCACCTAACCATTTACTTGTTTCGTAACTTGGATCTTAGACTTTAATAAATTAATGTTTTAGAAACAATAAACGACATTAATTTTTAAAGACTAAATATTGAAAATGCTAAATGAATTTTGTTAAAACTTTGTAGATGGTAAAATTTTAAACTCATTACCATGCATTATCTTTCTCTTGCTGATATGGAAGAGATAATAACATTTGACGGATATAATTTCAACGAATGACTTCGTACCCTGAGAATCGTTCTCGAAAGGGATAAAAGATTAGATATTATTAAAGGCCCTATTCCTTAACAACCCGCACTTTTCAAAAGATCTGAATATGAATCCTGGTGGAAGCATAATTGTGATACTGAAGATGTATCTGACATCTTACTAGGAACAGTTTCTCCTGACTTTCATAAAGTCTTGAAAAACTTAGAAGCATATAAGATGTTTTGTCATGTTAAGCGGATATACCCTCAGAACTGTAGAATCTGATTCGACGGATATAATTTCAACGAATGACTTCGTACCCTGAGAATCATTCTCGAAAGGGATCAGAAATTATATGTTATTAAAGGCCCTATTCCTGAACAACCTGCATTTTTCGAAAGATCTGATCATGAATCCTGGTGGAAGCATCAGTGTGATGCTGAGGATGTATCTGGTATCATACTAGGAATAGTTTCTCTTGACTTCCATAAAGTCTTGAAAAACTTAGAAGCATGTTGGATGTTTTGTCATGTTAAGCATATATACCTTCAGAACTGTAGAACCTGGTTCAAACTAGTTCTAGCATTAGTAGAATGCAAAGCTGAAGAGAGTCACACTGTGTACTCTAAGAGATTCGTAGTTCATGGAAAGGATACCTTTGATCCCAGGAAATTAATAAAGTCCCATAAATATGGATCTTTTTTCCATTGTCATGAAACAAGACACTGGAAGAGGAACTGCCTCTCATATCTGAAAAACATTTGTCAGACTCTGTCTATGAGATTGAACTTATACTAATAACATTCAAGTATTTGATACTTTATGTTAATATAATATTTGTAAAAGTCTACATATATTTTAGAGAAGTGAGCAACTAAGATAAGCAAGTTGGAACGTCACTTTTGAACTTCATCATTTATGATTTGATCATAAAAGACTTGTATTGAAAAACAATGTTTGTTTTGAACAATATGTGTTTTGAATTTAGCCAGTCTAAATTTATGTCTCAGTTAATTGACTATTTGCTTAATCGTTTTCTCATAACGATTACATTCATATTCTGAAATGATTATTCCTATTTTGAGAACTAGATCTCCTAATAGAATAACAAAGTAACTATCAATGGTTTTAAAATTATAAGTTCTCTAAGAAAGCATCGTTTGACTCAAATATGATTTGAATCAAATTATCTATGCCATTGTTATCTATGTTATAAATATAATACACATATTACAACTTCAAGAAATAGTTTTTGAAGGCAAATAAATATGTTTTTATTTGAAATATATCAAATTCTTATTATAAAAAATTACTAATTATATTTTCACTAAATAGTAGAGAAAATAATTATTAAGGAAATATACACCGTGATGTAAGACTTCTTAATGATGTCTATATTTAATACGAGATACCTCATCAGCTTCATTAACAACT
Source organism: Cichorium intybus (assembly GCA_023525715.1). NCBI lineage: Eukaryota > Viridiplantae > Streptophyta > Magnoliopsida > Asterales > Asteraceae > Cichorium > Cichorium intybus. The sequence goes on along the minus strand of CM042017.1, from coordinate 71,393,692 downwards.
ATAGTCATTGTATTTTATATGATAAAGTGAAACCTTTAGAAGTTTTCAAATGAGAAGTTGAGAAACAAATTAGATGTACCATCTAATGCCTTGATGATTATAAAGGATAATGTAAACCTTATTTGATAGGTTTTACTTTCTAATTGGTAGAAATTATCTTCCTTTATCCTTTTGGGATTATATTCATACACTATTAATTGTATTCCGAATACAAACTCCAACTAAGAAGTAGATGAAACATTTTTTTAATGTTTTGGATGCCTATGTAAGACTAAAGCTTCCAAAATCTACTAAATACATATTTGTAGCATATTCTAAAAGAGTTTTAGATTAGACAAGCCCACCTAGAATAAGTTCTCTTATTCCTCTAAAAGCTGAGTTATTAGAAAGAAAGTTTCTAATGACAAAGCAAGTGAGAGGCACATGGAACTTGAAGTAGTTCAAGAACCATAGCATGATGTAGCAAAACTTGCACTAGTACAAAATTGCACATTGGTCACACCGAAAAAACGTGACCATATGCGTTTGGTGACAGGTTTTTTTTTCCACTGAAAGTGTTGCCATAGGCTTTGCGATATTAGGTTTCATATGGTCACTTTATAATATTGTGTCTGTATGCCATGAAAAAGTGTGGCGGTATTATACAAGTGTGACCATTGACTCGACAAATTTGTTCCAAAATCAATCAATTTTGTCTAATATTGTGGCGTTAAAGCATAAGTAGACACACAATTTCAATATTGTAGTAACTGTATATAATGAATGGTGACATACAAGTACATTCAATGAAGCATTATACTAGTAATTGGTCACACAATTAGAAGATTGTTGACGCTATTGGGTTATGTTTGGTGACAAATATTTACCAAGAACATGACCATGTTTACTAAATGGTGACATGTATGTAATTTAAAAAGTGACAATTTGGTAGCATCTAGTCATACAGACAATATATGTAATGTGACCAGTAGTAGTTTATAGAGACACACTATTACAATATTGTAGTGACTGTCTATAATGAATGGTGACATACATGTACATTCAATGAAGCGTTATACTAGCAATTTGTCACACAAATAGAAGATTGTTAAGACTATTGGGTATGTCTGCAGACAATTATTTAGCATGAACATGACCATGTTTACTAAATGGTGACATGTATGTAATTTTAAAAGTGACAATTTGGTAGCATCTAGTCATACAGTCAATATATGTAATGTGACCAATTGTAGTTTATAGAGACACACTATTTAAATATTGTAGTGACTATATATAAAGAATGGTGACATACAAGTAAATTCTCTGAAACGTTATACTAGTAATTTGTCACACAATTAGAGGATTGTTAAGACTATTGGTATGTTTGGTGACAATTAATTACGATGAACATGACCATGTTTACTAAATGGTGACATGTATGTAATTTTAAAAGTGACAATTTGGTAACATCTAGTCATACAGACAATATATCTAATGTGACCAATACAAGTTTATAGAGACATACAATGTCAATATTGTAGTGATTATATATAAAGAATGGTGGCATACAAGTAAATTCTATGAAACGTTATACTCGTAATTTGTCACACAATTAGAGGATTGTTAAGACTATTGGGTATGTTTGGTGACAATTAATTACGATGAACATGACCATGTTTACTAAGTTTCACAAGGTCTTTTGGCCATGGGACAAAAGATTTATATGCATTCTCAACTGTTTTCATGTTAGCAGTTTCATAAGGTAAATATGAATCCTTTTTGACCATTTCTAAAATCGACACTTTGTAACAGTCTTGTTGCAAAGGCACTCCATGAATTGTTTGTGGTTGTTTTGATAAGTGAATTTCACCACGAGCAACAATGTTCCTCTTATCAGGATACAATAGAGAACACTTGATTGGCTGCAATAATTATTGACATGAGTACTAGTAAATAAAAAACAGAATTGTAGACAATGTGTAAAATTTATTACCTCATAAATTGAATTATTTTTTGAAATTGCTGGTAATTCAGGATTTGTTGTTGAACTTTTTGGGGCAGTAACTCTTTTGGTGTTTTTAAGAATTGCCTAAAAAACCAAATTATGTTAGATATGGCAAAGATAATCAAAATAGTACATGATATATGATACATACTGGTGTTGAAGTTGGTGATGGTGTATAAGCAATTGCAGACATATCGTTATTCTCACTAGGTTGTTTACTAGTCTTTGTAATTGGCTGAAAAAACAGAAGTTCCAAATTATTTAATAAATAATGTTACAGACAAAGTGTATAATGGGATTAAATTGATGATTAATGGCATACGGGTGTTAATGGTTCATGTCTTGGTTGTTGAGATCTGTTGATGTCAGCAGTTACTTGAGATTCAGCCACATTGTCATTGAAACATCCTAGACAAGATTATGTAAAAGTGATAATTAATATGACAAAAGGAGATTAAAAATATATTGAAAACTGATGTAGTTATGGGAGTTGACTTACAGATGTTTTAGGCAGATCTGGAAGCTTGACTCCTGTGGCAGCAAGATGAGCTAAAACAAGCTGCATTTGTTTTGATTGTTCATCAACCTTTGTATATAAAGCCTTGACTTCAGCATCTTTCTTCTCAATTGCAATTTTCCCAGCATGCACTGCATTTTTTAGGCTCTTAATTTCCTCCTTAGCAGATCCTTTGTTGCGAGGAACATTATAATATGTAGTGGCAGTCACTCCCGTTCCCACACCCTTTAAAAAGCGACCCTTTTCCGAGCCAAAAACTAAGGTCATCGCATCTGTACCCGGTTCAAGGATTACATTTCCATCTTTTATCTCTTTTTCATGTTCCATCTGAAGACAAAGTTTGTATGCATAAAGTAATTATAATATAGATGACAGAATTTAAAATACTATAAGTATCATAAAAAATATAAAACTTACTAGTTGATCCGCCTTCTCCTTCACGTTATCATCCGAAATTTCGCCTTTTTTATCTTCACGACCTTTACGCCACATTAATGATCTTGGGGGCTCTTCATCTTTTGCAATGACATTGTTTGCAACCTTGGTGAAGAAATAAATTTTATGTTATAAACAATATTTACCAATACTTGTGTACCCTACCATAACATATATGTATAAAAGATGAACCTTACCAGCTTCTCTCTTAAAGTGGTATATCCCCCTCTTCCCATCCGATGAGTATATTTGGAATTCTTTCGTGCTTCAGTCATCCTTTGTGACAAATCCTGCAAGTAACAATTTTTGCCATATGATATAATTAGCATACTTGGAAAGTAAAGGTTAATTAGATGTATAATAAAAGGTATATGAGTTTAACATTAAAGGTTTCAGATTGTGTGTGATTAACGAAGTTGTCCCAAGCATCTTGTTCCTTTATTAGGGTACGATAACATCTGGAGATTTTTGCTAGCTTCCTAGGATTTTGTAAGTTAGGCTTTATGTAGTTTGCATACAGTTTCCTTCTGAAATTTCGTAGAAGCATACCTATCCTATTCATCACAAAGTTTCTTCGAGTCTCCTCAACATAAAAAAAACGCTACAATGAGTAGTTACATATTGTTAGTGGTGGATATAAATCATTAGGAGGGATAAAAAAGTAGTATATCAAATATAAAGTAAGTAAGATAATTTGTTAACTGTAATCTCTTCCCATAGTTTGTTCCTGACTTCTGGGGTTACATCCTTCCACGAATAAACACTTATTTCTACCTTCTGTCGGACAAGATCTCCCAAGTAGCTAACAAACAATTGCCTATTCCTCCCATATAACCTACCCATTGCATCAAACTTTACATGTTTTCTTTTCCCACCAGATCTGCTGTACTCTGTGCGTAGCTTTGGCAATCGTGTCATGCCCCTCTTCCTATCTGGCCTTGGAGGACGTGGGAGTTGGATTTCATTCTCAGAGTCTGTGTTGCTATTGTAGTCAGCACTGCTATCCGATCCAACTTCATGGTCTGCATCCATCCCTTCTCCAACTTCAGGGAGAGTGTTATTGTCTTCTCCACCATTAGAGTCCGTAGTGTATTCTTCTCCACCTGCATGTTCAGAATGATAAATGAATTCCTCATCATCATGATGAAGTTCATCATCAAAATGATGTGTATCTTCAGGCACTAAGTTGTTGACATCCATTTCGCTTCACTTAACATGCAATTAAAATCATGAAATTCATTAGTAAATGACCAGTATTAAGGTAATTGTAAATACACATAGAAAATAGCCATTAGCATTTCATCAAACAGTTGGAGATCAACATGATCAACGTATGGTAAAAAGTTGTGTTTTTTTCAGTAGCATTTCAACAAACAGTTAGTGTGCAACAAGCCCACTTATTCTTTATGTAAAAAAACATGCAATTTGTGAGAATCGCCAATCATAGCAATAAGAAAGATTCACATTATAAACAAAAGCAATAGTTAATATAAGAAAACATTACACTTACAGCAGATTGAGAGCAGGAATTACCCGATAAAATAAGTATGAAGCCAAATTCGCCAGAAAGAATATAAATTCGATACAATGGTGGAATGAATTGCAGTTTGTTACCCAATATCTCGGAAATAAAAGGATCGACGACATAAACATTTCGAGTTTTGGCGGTCACAATGATAAACACTTCCCGCCTTGATTTGGAACAAAAAAACCCTTCCAAAGATGAGACTGGAAACCATGGTAGCCCCGAAAATCAAGGTCATTACTCGAATTTCTGGGGGAGGTTGATCTGCACGATCCATTCATGATCTGCACCTTCCATATATGTATTAGGTATTTAGGTTTAGGCGTAGAAGTTCGAAAGGGCCGGGTAAATTGAATTGTGAGAGTAGGTGATCCGACCCAAATCTGAAATAGGTAAAAATATATAAGTAAAAGTGTCATAATATGCGTATATATACAAGTTAATTAATATAATTCATATTAATTATATAAGAAGAAAATATGTATCATATATTATTAAAAAAATAATTGACTTTCTACTAGACCTGATTTATGTTGCACGGTTATCTACCAAATATTGTATTTTAATTGAAATCCATTTATTTGTATAGGGTAGATGGTTAACCAGGTAGGGTTGTGATGGGTTATGGTCAACCATGAAGGGTCGTGATGGGTTATGGTCAACCATGAAGGGTCGTGATGGGTTATGGTCAACCATGAAGGCTTGTGATGGGTTATGGTCAACCAGGTAGGGTTATGATGTGTTATGGTCAACCAGGTAGGGTTGTGATGGGTTATGGTCAACCAGGTAGGGTTGTGATGGGTTATGGTCAACCATGAAGGGTTGTGATGGGTTATGGTTAACCAGGTAGGGTTATGATGGGTTATGGTCAACCAGGTAGGGTTGTGATGGGTTATGGTCAACCAGGTAGGGTTGTGATGGGTTATGGTCAACCATGAAGGGTTGTGATTGGTTATGGTCAACCAGGTAGGGTTGTGATGGGTTATGGTCAACCATGTAGGGTTGTGATGGGTTATGGTCAACCAGGTAGGGTTGTGATGGGTTATGGTCAACCATGAAGGGTCGTGATGGGTTATGGTCAACCATGAAGGGTTGTGATGGGTTATGGTCAACTAGGTAGGGTTGTGATGGGTTATGGTCAACCATGAAGGGTTGTGATGGGTTATGGTCAACCAGGAAGGGTTGTGATGGGTTATGGTCAACCAGGTAGGTTTGTGATGGGTTATGGTCAACCATGAAGGGTCGTGATGGGTTATGGTCAACCAGGTAGGGTCGTGATGGGTTATGGTCAACCAGGTAGGGTTATGATGGGTTATGGTTAACCAGGTAGGGTTGTGATGGGTTATGGTCAACCAGGTAGGGTTGTGATGGGTTATGGTCAACCATGAAGGGTCGTGATGGGTTATGGTCAACCATGAAGGGTTGTGATGGGTTATGGTCAACCAGGTAGGGTTGTGATGGGTTATGGTCAACCAGGTAGGGTTGTGATGGGTTATGGTCAACCAGGTAGGGTTGTGATGGGTTATGGTCAACCAGGTAGGGTTGTGATGGGTTATGGTCAACCAGGTAGGGTTGTGATGGGTTATGGTCAACCATGAAGGGTCGTGATGTGTTATGGTCAACCAGGTAGGGTTATGATGGGTTATGGTCAACCAGGTAGGGTTGTGATGGGTTATGGTCAACCAGGTAGGGTTGTGATGGGTTATGGTCAACCATGAAGGGTTGTGATGGGTTATGGTCAACCATGAAGGGTTGTGATGGGTTATGGTCAACCAGGTAGAGTTGTGATGGGTTATGGTCAACCAGGTAGGGTTGTTAATTTCAGTCCATGTTTGCATATTTTAACATATTTGGTCCCTGTTTTTATATCTTTTAGTAGATTTGAGTTGCATTTAACATGTTTGGTCCATTGTAGGCCCGAATATGTTAATTTCAGTCCATGTTTGCATATTTTAACTTAGATCACAGCTTATATTTGTAACAAAATTGGTCCTTAAGGAATTCATACTGATCGTATTCCATACGTATGCATTGTGCCATGCGGCTGATTGCCTTACCCCATTTTTCTTTAAGAAATTTGTTAATGAAAAAGATCAAACATCGAGAATAACGTTTGTATACAATCAAACATCAAATTAACAATGAACATCGACATAAGCATAATATATTAGATACGGAATAGTTATAACACAATATATAGTATCATCAAATCTATACATGATGATACATATACGCAAAAATAAAAAGTACAAAATTAAACATGATCAAACACTGAACAAAATTCTAAGTATGTTATCCTATTTAGTTCTTACTTTTTTCACTTGAAGGAGACTTTCACATTCATTCATCGTTTCAACCAACTCATCTATGAGTTCGGTCAAGATGTCCATGGCTTGGTGGTTTCATCGTATTAGTTTCTTCAGCATATCTCTCTCAGGGGTTGGGGGAGACGAGGAATTGCCCGAAGTAGATCATATTGATCGTCAACTTCTTGTTCGATTAAATCTCTTGTTTCGTTTGCCCAAACATATTGCTTTCCTATGGTTTCATATTGTTGTTCGATTTCGTCCTTGGTAATTTCAGAGATATTGTCTTGTATTTTGGATGAAGACGCGATTCCTTCCTTGCTAACTTCAGATGTTTTGTCTTGTATTTTTGATGAAGACGAAGCCATGAATGCTGTGTGTCAGAAAGATATGAATTGTGATACGTGATCGATAATGGTCAAACCGTTTGCCTTATAAAGGTAAAGTTGGTTTTCGGCCAGTTTCCAAATAAATATAAAAGTTATTTTTTACTTGGGATAATAACTTCTTAGGTCATGTAGATATAATGATAGTTTACGCGTGTATAATACCGATGGATGACGTTATGGAGCAGTTACTGCAAGACGCCTGATGAGATGGCTAGCCGTATTACTATAACCGTTATGATGATTTAGCATTTAATTCGCTTTGTAGTTGTATATTGGAATACATACCGTATTTAAGTTAGTATACTATTCTAATAACTGTTATTATATTCCTAAGTTATATTATAAATACTGGTTTTTCAAAAGGGATAGATACGGTTTTCCAATCAAATATTAAAACTTCCATATTATCTCTCTAGAACACTTCTACCCCTAAACCACAATGGACGCTGATATTGCGAGAAAGGTTCGTGATTACGCAAGAGAGTACGCCGATGAAAAAAGGAACAAGATCCATGAAGCCAGGATCAATATGATGTCTTTACGATCCCATCTAGAAACACGAGTGTTTTTTAGGGACTACATGTTGGAATCTACAACAAAGAAGAACATTTCCACCAATTACTACGATCAACGTCTTCAAAGCATACACAAAGAAATCGAGGCATGTAAGGGTTTTCATCAGAAGATGGAACAGGTTAGTATGGCTATGAAATTCCAAGTGGAAGCAGTGGAGGATTTACTTAAGGAATAGGTTCGTATGCAATGTTTTATAAATATGTATATCTATGTTTTGATTATGGACCATTTTGTATAAATATTTAATGTTATGTCGACTTTGTGAATTTGTGAATCTTTTTGTTATGGGTTTGATGATAACTTTTGAGTGTTTTCTGGGATAAATATGTCGAATTTTTTTTTAATACCAACAAACTTCAACATATTTTGTTCAATACATGAACAACATACGATAACATAAAACATACCAACCTAAACAAATACTTACAACATACCAGATCAGAACAGAAAGTAAATCATAGACAAAAACAACATATCAACATCGATCCTTTCCAAAAGACAACCAGTTTCCCTACGCAAACTGAATCAATTTCTTCATCTCCTCGTACCCTTCAATCTCTGCCTCCAGTGACTCCTGGAGATTGTAAAGCATCTCCAACATAGTTGCAGTCTGTGACTTCCCTTCATCAATCGCCCTTTTCCCATTCACAAAGTTCATATATCGAGGCCTCTCAACCAACTGATCCAACATACCTGTTTTGGCTTCCATGTCTCTTTCTAGTTTCAGTCAACATCGTTGATCATTTTTTTGGTAACTTCGGCTCTACGGATCAGATTGTTGAGCATGAAGTGTAGTTCCATTCCCTTCATAGTTTTTCTCTTGTTTTTCTTAACCATAATTTCCTGAATATGGATATACATTTGAACCTTCTCATGCCTTTATAAGATTTAGAAATCAGTGGGTAGATAAGATTTCACATTTGTAATTAATAACATTAATTGTTGGTTATGTCTATTGCGAAAGGGTACAATTGCTTTCTACCAAAAAACGTTTACTCTTCTACACGAATACAATATAATGATTATGCTATCCCATCAACATTATTGAATGTAGATGCATTACAAGTTAATACCGGTTTGCATTTATTTAATTGTTTGTTTCAATACAAAAACCAATAATCAATTTTAACCAGATTCATATTACTTAAAGGGTAATCCTAAAATACGACAGTTTCCCCATATTCCAAATACTACAACATTACATAGTAACCCAAAAAGAAAACCCAAGAACAAATTAATAACATTTTCATCTTCCAGACTTTAGCTTCCAACCGGTTCATTGCTTTAAGCAAACCTGGCATCACGATAACAGCCCTGCGGCACATTGGAGGGTCTGCCCACCCTATGAACCCACATTTCGTTCCTAACCTTGAACAACTCCAAAATTGCCTACCTGGGTTTAGATCAGTCCATGAAGTCACCTTGATTGCTGGACTTCCACATCGACATACTACCATTTCACGTTGATTGAACCGTTTGTGACTTGAGGGTACCGGCGTCCTCCTGTGTGAATCGATCAAACAGTTGCCAATTGAATTGTGTGAAAGTAACGTGCTTATAGGGAAGCCCTACCGAATAATACCCTTTTACCCTCAGAAAACAATTCTGGACCTAATTTGAAAATATAATATGGTAATAGCTAAAGTTGTAAAAAATTAAACAAAGTTCATAAAAATAATTAAAAAACGGAAGGCGCCATGTAGTAGACTTCAAAAAAAAAAATAAGTGAAGGCAGACTCGAACCCGCGACCTATGGTAAGATTACACACGCATACGTCAGCCTCCCTCTTATCAAATAAACATTGCAACGATCTAAACCTAACTGAATACTATGTTCGTAATCCCTTGTCCACACTTATTTCATTGTACTCCAAAGATTCTCCTTTAATCATCGTCGTAGGACGTTTCGAATACAATTGCATCTGGAAATTTTATTGCAACAGGTAAACCTCTCCCATATGCAATTTCGTTTAACTAGACTAACTACACGATTGGAAATACATTTACAATTAACCTGCAACACACAAATGTATGTAATTGGTGATTATTCAGAAACTTATGTACACGCTTTATTCAAATTAAACGTGGATTACAATTACAGATCATTCATTTAATTGTTTACAATTGGTTTGTGTATGCACACCAACTGCTCGACAGAACGCCTCTTTTAACAATGCATAAAGAAAAACAAATGACACATTCAACAACTATGATATCAGTTAATGGGTTTATTTAAAGCACCTGATGTATTGTATATCTAACTCAATTTACGTTTTCTTGTCACTTTCTGTGAATCGATGATAGTAGTAGTTTGAGGCATCATGATGGACAAGTCTTGGATGGGAGCCAAAAGAAACACATCACGTTATATAAGTGGAGTTAAAGCATTCTTGGAATATGCAGTAAACAATTACTATATTAGTAAAAACATCGATCCTTTACATGCCAAAAAAACCATAAAAATTCCATGTCCATGTATACAATGTTTCAACCACATCCCTCATTCTGTGCGAGTGGTAGATGACCACTTATTCACTCATAGAATTGATGACACATACACAAACTGGACATATCATGGAGAAAAAGAAGAACCACCTTTACCTTATATTGTTGATGAAGACTTTGGCATGGACACTACATACCTTGAGGATTCCATGGATACAACAAACCAAAACCCAACAGATGCTGCAGAAACTAAAGAGTTGGTTCAAGCTGCAGAAGAAAATTTTATGGACGACCCTACCAAGTTTAGAGAAATGCTACAAGATGCCGAAAAGCCACTATATGAAGGGTGTCCGAACTTCACAAAGTTATCTGCTATCATACAACTGCTCAGCCTAAAGAGTAAGTATGGAGTTTCAGATAAATACTTTAACGAATTATTAGCTTTGCTCAAATGTATGTTACCAGAAGGAAACGAAATGTATAGTTGTACATACGAGGCCAAGAAAGCATTGAAACAAACGGGTTCAGGGTATGAGAAAATACATGCATGTGTAAAAAGGTGTATGCTTTACAGGCACGAGTATGAACAATTGACAGAATGTCCAAATTGTGGTAAATCTAGGTGGAAGGTGGATGAACAAAAAAATAAAATTTACAAAAACGTACCGGCAAATGTAATGTGGTACTTTCCAATTATTCCACGAATGAAACGACTGTTTCAATCTAAAAATACAGCGAAAGAATTAACATAGCACGCAACCGAAAGAAAGGTGGAACCAGGTGTTATGCGTCACCCGGCAGATTCAACCACATGGGCTGCCTTAGATGACAAATTTCCCGACTTTGGGATCGAACCAAGAAATCTAAGGCTAGGCATTTCCGCTGACGGGGTCGATGTGAATAGCGGAACTAGACATCATAGTGTATGGCCTGTTCTATCTGTCATCTACAACCTACCACCATGGTTGTGTATGAAAAGAAAGTTTATAATGCTTTCTTTATTGATATCAGGATCACCAGGAAACGATATTGATGTTTTCCTAGCCCCTTTGATCGATGATCTACAAATATTATTCGATCGGGGAGTCGAGACTTATGATGCATATGCACAAGAGAAGTTTACTCTACGTGCGGCTGTGTTATGGATGATTAACGACTACCCTGCTCTCGGTACGTTAAGTGGTTGTCCTCACAGTGGATTCAGGGGTTGTGTTGTGTGTGGAGAACAAACTCACTGTATTAGACTTCCAGAATCAAATAAGCAATGTTATGCCGGGCACAGGCAATATCTTCCATATGATCACCCGTTTAGAAAACAGAAAAAGGCATTTAATGGGGAGCAAGAGCACTTACTTGCTCCAGAACCTTTGACTGGGGAGGAAATATATAACAAGGTAAAATTTGTAATTAATAAATGGGGAAGGGTAACTAATGGTAAGGATCGGGAAGTCCAACATACTTCGAGCGGTAGGGGTGGGAAGATAAAAAAAAGAAAGAGAAAAGCAAAGCACGTAGATAGTTCGGAGCTTTCCCAACAACAAGACCCTTACTGGAAGAAATTTAATATATGGTATAGATGTCTTAGGTATTGGCGCTACAATTCGATCCAACATTGCATAGATTTTATGCATATTGAAAAGAATGTGGCGGAAAGTATAATTGGAACATTGTTGGACGTTCCAAATAAGACGAAAGATGGTCACAAAGCACGTTTGGATTTGGTCCATTTTAATTTAAAACCAGAGTTACATCCTAATAAAGAAGGGAATAATACCACACTTCCCCAGCAGCATGCACACTAACGAAAGACGAAAAAGACAAGTTTTGTGAAACTTTATACAACTTGAAAGTTCCACAGGGGTATTGTTCTAATTTTTCTAGTTTGGTCAGTTTGAAGGACAGGAAGATGATCGGACTTAAGTCACATGACTATCACATGCTCATGCAACAATTTCTGCCTGTCGCAATTAGACCTATGAAGCATGCACCAACAAGAATTGCTATAACCAGGTTTTGTTTCTTTTTCAAAACAATATGTAGCAAAGAAATAAAAGTGGATGAACTCCAAAGGTTGCAAGAAGAATTATGTGTGACCTTATGCGTTCTTGAGAAACACTTTCCACCAGCATTTTTTGATGTGATGATTCATCTAACCGTACACCTTACTAGGGAAGTTAAATTATGTGGTCCAATTTTGTTTCGTTGGATGTACCCATTCGAAAGGTTTATGAAGGTTATAAAGGGACACGTACGAAACAGAAATAGACCGGAAGGATGCATTGCGGAAGGGAATGTTGCAGAAGAGACGATTGAGTTTTTTAGTGAATTCTTTAAAAGCATGGATACGGTCGGTATACCACATGACACACATAACACATGTGGACTTCATGATGATACTATTTCTCCGATAGACGGCACTCCTATATCGGCTCCTAAATCAACAGAAGTTTGTCCAGACCTCTTCGAGAAAGCACATTTCTTTGTGTTTCAAAATACATCTGAAGTGGAACCGTACATCATGTAAGTTTTTGTTTTGTCTATGCTTACATACTTTTTTGTAGTTTTACACTAAAGCTTTAAACTTTTTTCCAGGAGACACATGCAATTTTTTCAAAACAAATACCCTAGTAAACAACAAAATCATCTCCAGCAACAGCACACTAAAACGTTTGGTAGTTTGTTACGGCACGAGGTACATTGTTTTTTTATGTATGCGTTACATTTTATAGCAATTTACTATGCATGTTGGATGCAGCACCCGAACCTTTTCTTTACCTGTTATAGCAATGTACTATGCATGTTGTAGGTATTTGCCAATTTTGGGCAATTTTGGTAGGAATTTTGTGACAGTGTTTATCTGTACAAATTAAGTGTAGCTATTTACTACCCACCTTCTTCTAATTTTCAGGTATATAGAGAGTCACAAGTTTGCAAAGATAGTGTACCAGCGACTGTTGATTGGCTTTCAAATAAACCAAACATCAATGTACTGAAATATGATGTATATGCTATCAATGGATACACATTTCGTACAAACAGTCGAGAATGTAAAGGTTACCAAGACAGTGGTGTTAGCGTTGTTGCAACAGACACACACATTTCCAAAGATGTTGTTACCCATGTTAAAAACACTTATTATGGTGTTTTATAAGAGATATGGGTATTAGATTATAATTTCAGAAGAATTCCTATTTCTAAGTGTGATTGGGTAGATAGTAGAAATGGGGTGAAGAAGGATAAACTAGGGTACACACTTGTGGAACTAAAAAGGTTGGGCCATAAGGATGATCCCTTCATATTAGCGTCACAAGCACAACAAGTCTTTTATGTGACAGACCCAATCGATCACAAAAAATCTATTGTCTTCGAAACACCTCCCAAGAATTACAGAAATGCGTACGATGATGTAGATGAAGAATTTAGTACTACAGTTTGTCCTAAAAATGACAATATATTGCCACGTCTACAACCAGTTGACTTGCATAAGGAAAATGATTATTTTCGTACTGATTGTCAGGGTATTGTTATACGTAAGGTATGTGTACCTTCATCATAGCCTAATGTTTACATATATCGGATATCAACTCTACATTTGTATAAAATTCATGCTTTAAACAATTACTTTTGTTTGTAGAAGGAGAAGGCAAAGTGCAAACAAGTTGATGCAGGGGACACGTAATCCATTCACTTGCAGAAAATACATTACACCATTTCTTACAAGTTCCCTTGATTGTGCATGCTATTAACTAATCCATATGGTGACTACGCACCAACTTAACAGAATTACCCCTTTTCTTTAAACATTTTCGTTAATTGTACTACATACAACAATTTTCTAGTATTTTCTATGTAATAAAATTTATCTACTTAGCCATTGCTTTTTGGTTTGTGTGCTCATAATACCAATGGAGACCTTTAAAGTTTAATGTTATTCCTGGTATTTTGTGTGATCATAATACCAATGGAGACCTTTGGACATAACATAAAACATAACACATGGCAATTACATATCAACAGTCACACTTTCAATGAACATAAAATATGTATAATACCCATTAGTCACCATTACATACCTACATAAACATTTTAAATTTTTATGATTACCATTTTTTACCTTTGGACATAACATAACACAAAACACATGGCAATTACATATCTATAGTCACACTTTCAATGAACATAAAATATGTATAATACCCATTAGTCACCATTACATACCTACATAAACATTTTAAATTTTTATGATGACAATTTTTTACCTTTGGACATAACATAACACAAAACACATGGCAATTACATATCAATAGTCACACTTTCAATGAACATAAAATACATAGACTACCCAAACAATGGTTTTCTTATTCAACTATATTTACCTATGGACACGCTTTTTAATTCTACCCTCACCAAATCATACATACAGTCACACATATTTAAATTTTCCAATACAATTGATAATATTTTGACACATGTAATAAAAATGCATATGACAATAAACCACTTAAACCGACATCTTTTCTTACTTTTAATATGTAACCAATAAACAACATCCTATGGACACACGACTATTTTATGTGGCCATATTTGTTATCTTTTTTGACACATTAAATTTGATGTGGCCATATTTGTTATATTTTTGGACACATTATATTTGATGTGGCCATATTTGTTATGTTTTTGGACACATTAGATTTTATGTGTCCAATATTGCACAATCACACACTCACATGTACAATTTTCTTATGTGACCATTACGTATCTATAATCTCTAATAAAATAAATGTCACATTCTTAAAACGGTAAATGTGGGTGATTGTATCATTTAGTCACATTTAAGTCCAGTGTAACGAATGAGTGTCACATTTTTGTAAATAAGTGTGGTCATTGTTTTGTTTCTCCATAATATGGTCACACAAACTAATTTACATGTAGCCATAAACGTTCTCGAAATTTCATCAGTGCCCTATGGCCACACTTTTTTTTAAAAATGTCGTAGGCATTTTTCGATCAAGTGTGACCAATGTGCGATTTTGTACTAGTGTTGGCACTAGTTTTAACAAGAAATTATTGAACATAAATAATAGTTATTCAAAAACACAAATTGTTTGCATGTATGGTAGAAATTATCTATAACATAAGAATTATGGAATCTCTTATTGATGAGTTTTTATTGATAGTTTATTCTAAATCTATTAACTACCAAAATGCTATGTTAGATTTTGAATATGATAAATGACTTTGAGCCATGAAACATTAAGATGTAATCCATGTATGATAATCAAGTATGGGCTTGATTAATCTTCCTCCCTATAGTAAGACTATAAGAAGTAAGTGGTTCTTTCGGAAAGAAAAATATGGAAACCTATACACTTTTAGCAAGACTTGTTGTAAAAGGCCTTTCTCATACTCATGTCATTGACTATGACCAACCTTTTTTCTTAAGCGACTATGATTAGATCTACAAGGATATTTACCATTACCTCATAATGTGATTACAAGACATGGCGAATGGATTTCTAGAAAACCGTTTTCCTTAAGAGACACATTCATGAAGATGTATATATGGTTTGGCCTGGAGGTTTTGTTAATCCAAGATATCCTAACAAAGTGTATAAAATTTTAAGATCCATTTTGGATATAAGGAAAACATCTCAAGACTAGAATTATGATTTTATTATGAAAACAAAAAAGTATGTTTTACAACACAATGATGATAAACATTTGTATTTACTCAAAACTAGTAGGAGCATAGTCATACTCCTAATCTTGTATGAATAAGATATAGTTAATCATAACAAATTACATTCGACTATGCATGGACGTTTCACTTTGACTAGGAAAGTATTTCTAAAATAGAAGACTTAGGAATAAAATATATATATATATTGTTGAAATGTAAAATCTATGGAGATAGATCAAGATGAATGTTAAAGTTTTAAATATTTGTGCATATGTTGACAATACCTTGATAGAGATCAAGATGCAAGGTTTCCATGAAGGATCCTTGTAAATGCTACATACCATTATTTTGAGCTTGCCTAAAAATGACTTAGCACAAAGATTTGAACAAGATAAAATGATTGATATTCTATTTGCTTTGACAAATGAATTCATCATTATGCCATATGATGTGCAAGACTAGGTATATGATTATCATATGATCATATCATAAGATACGAACAACATACATGAGAAGAGCATTAGACGACTAAAAAGGCATTCTAAGAGTACTTGAGAAACACTAAGAGAATGTATATGAGTTAATCAGTTTTGAAGAAGATCTTTATGTAAAGAGCTACATAAGATGTTGACTTCAAAACACATTGATATAATTTTGAATTATAAATGGACTATAACTTCATTATGAATGAAGAATGAGTTTTGTTGGAATTAGTTCCAAGAAAAACATAATAATCCAGTCCACTACAAAATAAAATACTCTGCTACTTCAGAAGTTGCATTCTAATATGATTGGGTGTATTGGTTGACTGAAAAACTAGGTTAACTCCTTCCATCCAGGGATCACCTATAAATCTTTTATGATTTCAAGAATGTACTTGATCAAGCTAAAATATAGTAAGTCACATCTAAACATCAATCATGCTCTCCAAGATAATCAACTATTTAGAATGAAGTTGATAATGGGGACGACCGTATTCGTAGAATTCATACAAATTAAATTTAGTATTTAGATACTGGAACAATATAAGAAACATTTATTGTAATAACTTGATATATTGGATATGATCTTTTCATTAAATAATTGTTGTCTTCTATATTAGCATGTTTAATCCTTGAGTAACCTAGTTATTCTCAATGTCCATAGTCGTTCATGGATTGGTTGAATTTCATGGAGATGAAAATGGCAAAGGCTTGCGACCAAAATTCATAGGTACTTGATTAGAGAATAAGTATTGGACAAGACCCGCATCAAAAATAACTTCATGGATCATTGTCATGAGTGATATTTGATTAAGGTAATATATTTGTATTCTTCGACCTAAGATACATATTTGGGACTTGAGTGTAGGAATTGTTGTACTTTGACATGGTTTAACGTTGTTCCGTAAAAGGCAGTTATAAGGGCCATTGTTAGGTATTGCATGAAATACATGATAGGCTTATGTAGTCAAGATGAGATTTGTTCCGCTTATTCGTTGAGAGTTAGACATCTAGGGCCTTACTCAATAGTTGAACACCATATGAGATTGATTACGATCCACGTCTCATGTTCAACATGATGTCTGTAACAAAGGGAAAACTGATACCGTTACCTTATAACCAATTATCGCTTTGAGCACTTGGAATTGATTGTTGCTGGATGGCACCTCATCTTGTATTATTGGGGGCGGTGATCTGTTGCTACACGTTAAGCACTCTCTATGTCATTTTCTATAATGAATCTTGTGCAAGTGGGAGACTGTTGGATCTATATGCTCAAGAATCATTTTAGAATGATATTTGCGATTAACATATGATCCTATAGGGTCAGACCTTAACCAAGTTGACACATATTGAATATTTATTATTAATATGATGATTACTAGAAAATAATGAACTCTTGTATTTAATTTGTACATAATTATTATTTATGAAAATAATAAACCAATATAGAATAAACTAGTTATTATATTATATAGTATGTTATAATAAGTCATGTACAAGTTTTTGGACACTTTAGTTTCCACTCAACTTTCTAGTTACATGAGTACATCTAGTTTGAGAAACTAGACTATTTCTCTCTCTTCTTGGCCAATTAGTAAAAGGGATGGTACGGTTGCTTGCCAACCTCCCTCTTACACAACGCATGCTTCTTACATGCCATCACTTAGCATTTATTAGAGGCATGGGTCTTAGATCTTATATGTGGGTATATGAGAGTGTAAGACCAAAAAAACTAACTAGTTTTTCTCTCATTCCTTGTTGAAATTCGTCCACTCCTTCTCTCCCCCCCATCTTGCATGTCTTTTGAAAACTTTTGCAAGTGTAAGTGGTGTAGAAGAGCTTATTTGTTAGTGCTTAATTGTGTTAAGCACTTAAAGGCTTAAGAAGTCACAAATATAAAAGGAAACTAGCATTCCTTGTGCCTTATTCTTGTTGTATACATTATAGAGGAACTCTCCTTTGGGTTCTCTTGCCATCTTCATCAACTACCCAAAACCAAGTGGGATCAAAGTCTTCAAAGGTTGTATTCTTTACATCCTATGGTTGTCAAATAATCTTTCTATATTATGTAATTGGATCCGCTTCCGTTTGCCGCTTAAAATTGTTTTACGCAAAATGATTGTTTTTAACTTATCAAAACCCATCAAGAAGGTGATTGCTTCTAAGGAAGATGGTGGGTTCAGGGTTGGTTCTTGAAACACCCTCACTAAAGGCTTTTCATAAAAACACCATTTTAAACTCATGGCTTATCATCCTTGTTTAAAAATCTTCCCTTGTGAAACTATAAATCTCGACATATTCAAAAAGAGTCATTTTATGCTCAAATACCGTTTTAAAACACATTAGTTTTGTTAAGAAATGCTTCAGAGTTTAAATTGCAGAAAGATCCACTTTAAAATCATATTTGTTTGTAATAGAGCGAGGTTGTTACAATCTGAATAACATTACACAACTTAAGGGAAACCACGCCTTCTAGAAATATCCAAATCCTCTAAGGTCATCATAACTCCTTAACCTGAGTACACATCAAAATAAGTTCGGCAATTGAAATGCCTAGTGAGCTTACCCAAAGTTGACCCATTCAGAGTGGGCAATGTAACTACTGCACTCGGAACAACCCTGAAAATAGATGTGACACATACTTTAAAGTTGGAAAATTCATCATCTCAAAAGTTGTATAAAAACATCAGTACGTCACAAGGTTTAATGAAAATGGATAGTAGTGATATGCAATGCAATGCATGATGCAACTATCCCAACCCATGCCCATCTCATGAAAGTCCAACTCACCACGATGACACCTACCTAAGTTCACAAATGACACGCATAAAGCATGTCACTCGATCCCCGTATAAGGCAAACTAGGACTAGTGGCCATCACTAGGGGTATAAATGAGTCGAGCTACTCGGGATCGAATCGTTAAAAGCTAAACTCAGGATCGAGTTAAACGAGCCCAAACCGAGCTCGAGCCTTCTTTTCAGGCTCATTTACTAAACGAGCTCGAGCCCGAGCCTCACTATCGAGCTCAATTTAGGCTCGCGAGCCTAAACGAGCCTGCATATTTTTTCATAAAAAATATTTTTTATTTTTTATTTTATATATTAATTTATTAATAAATATTAATTTATTTATAGATAAATATTAAACTAGCCTAAACGAGTCTAGCTCGAGCCTAGTAAATTTTAAACGAGTCGAGTTCGAGCTCAAGCCATGTGAATTTAAATGAGCAGAGCTTGAGCTTGAGCCCTATGAATTTAAACGAGCCGAGCTCAAGCTCGGCTCGACTCATTTACACCCCTAGCCATCACACTAGCCCCATGGGGGTTAGCAATTCCCTCATGCGATTCCGTATTGTCGGGTACATTTTTCCCTAAATCCAAGACAAAAATCTCATTTTTGGGCATTTGGCCCATGATTTCCCTAAATTTGGGACAATCATCTCATCTTCGTCACAAGGTTCACTCAGTCGATCCTATCCTATATGAAATGCACAAATAAGATACTCAACACTCTTTAAAAATCAAAGATCTTAGTTTTTATTTGAAAACATCTTTGAAACTCATTTCTTGCAATGCACAAATAATAATCATATAAAACTTTGCACATATTACAAATGCATGAAGATAGTTGGTAACACACACACAAAAGATAGTAATGGGGATGTGTACTCCTGGTAAACTCACCCAAGGTCAACTGACGAGTCAACACTAACTTCACACAAGGATGATGCATTTGGAGGCGCTTCTAGACATCAACTCTTCCGTCAAAATCCTCTTACTTGAGTGATAGCTCAAGTCCTTAGACTCACCTCCAAGTCATTATAATATACCTCCTTCCTAAAAGACAAGAATGGAAGGTGTCATACTCGCTTCATCTAAAAGTTGCACTATAATTACTTCATTTGAACTACTATCATCCACCATCCCAAAATGAAGTCCTTAGCTCCCTAATATAAGGAAAGTCTTAGTTAAAACATACCCAAAGTTTGGAATTAAAACAAGGACAAAAAGCCCAAACCATAAAGCTCAAACCCCCAAAATGAAATCTGGACAGACCCTCTAACACAGGTCGTGTAACACCCAACAGATAGCACAGACCCTCTGACACGGGTCGTGTGCCAGCACACAGGTCGTTTGGAACCTGATGTAGCTTAGTTTTTGGTCCTTTTAACCCCCTTTTGACCCGATTTAAGTTCCAATTCAACCCAAGACTAATTATACATGAAAATACATGGTTAAGAACTATTTTGAATTGATTCAACTTCCATTCAAGGTGTTCATGACTTAAACCATTAGAAATCCCTTATCCAAGATCTTATTCCTTAACAAGAGGTTAATGAACTATATTCCAAGTCAATCGTTATACTTAAAACTATCAAGTACCCCATTAAGTTCTTAACCAAGGTCATCTCGTAAGAGAATCATTCCCACGTAAACCATAAAGAAGATAGTCTCGTGGAATCTCCAATTCCAGTCATTGCTTCAAAAGGTTAAACCCATGGAATACCCAAAACCGATCCATCAATTGATGATTACAAGTGGATATTCCTTCTTCCATTCCATGGAATCATTAGGAAATGATCCTTACTCCACTATTACTTCCAAATTGATGCAATAAACTCATTTATAAATTAAACAAGAGATCCATTCATCATATACATGAATAAACCCATTTCAACACCCAATTTCCAAATTCTAGTGATTCAAGGTTTAAGTTTAAACATTAAGGATTGGAATACTTAGTGAACCACTAGAAGTGAATCCCCCTCATCCAAACCCACCATATTCATCCACCAATTGCTAGATTCCTCAAATAATCATCAAATCCCTAATTTCTAGGGTTCATAACACCGAAATCAATCTAATCTTAGGATCTAAATCATCCATGGATTGGATGTTGATAAAAACATGGACTAGAATCATAAACTAACACTTGGGATCCTAGGATGTCCTCCCCTAAACTACCATTTTCGGATTTGACATGGAAAACATCCCAAAAACAGGTTTAAAAGCTAGAAGAGGAAGGGTTTATACCTTAGATTGGCTAGAAACGTCAAGGGCTTGCAAGTATCATCAAAACCTAGCTCAAATCTCTCAAGAACTCAAGAAATCACCATCTTCTCCCTCTCTATCTCTCCAAATCATGATTGTGGCTGAAATGGGGGAAACCCCTCACTAAAACTTGGTATATTCACGAATTGGCAAAAATAGTCCCTATAGTTTGATCTTTCTTCACCCAACACCCAAAAAGTCAATTATTATATCTAGAAGTCTCTAGATTCACACTTATGCCCAAAATATGACTATTTATTTCACTTATGTCATTGTCTAGGTCAACACTAACCCTTATGTTTTCAAACTTGACAAAAATGGTCCCTTATACTAAAATTCTTCACAATTTAGTCATTAATATAAACTTAATGAATTATTAACTTACTCTAAGTTTCTAGATCAATTCCTTCATAATATTTTGTAATCGTTCTAAATCCTTGTCTAGTCAAAGCTCAATGGTTAAGTTTGGTCAAATTAACAATTTTAGTATTTATGACAAAATTTCTCATCTTTGGTTTAAAAATAGATTTTAAAACTTCATATCGTCCTTTAAAACTTTATTTCTCATTTATTCACATATAAAAATATAACAAAATATTAAATTTTTTTATTTATTTGTTTCTTTATTTACAAAATAAATTTTATTTTGTTGGTTTAAGCTCAAAACTCCTAGGCCCAAAACACGGATGTTATAGTTCTCTTAGAGATTTATTGGCCCTACTAATGAAATGGTTATGATAGTTTAAAAGTGAAAATGATGCATTACGGATTCGTGTTATCGGGGCATTCACAATAACAAAGAGAAACCTATATCAAATCCCGCCAAAAAATCATTGGGAGGGGTGTGGAGCAATGTAATAAAAGCCATTAATTAAATAAAAAAATATAGGGGTGGATGTGGATTAACTTTTTGATTGTAGAATCAGGGATAGTTGTAACACAACATTTTGGAAGGAGAACCAGTCTGGAGAGGGTTTATTTCAATCTCAATTCTCAACGCTATTTAATCTAGCCAAAACTAAAAACTATTGGGTGGTTGACTACATCAAACTGCATGAAATTACTTGGTATTGGAAGAGATAACGTTGAATTGACTTAGAGCTCGATAAACTCCAACATATGCATAGGATCTATTCCTCAGTCTCAATTAGGGCGATAGATGACCGATGGATTTTTAATCATAAACAGGTGACTTAATGTTGGTATACAATTCTTTGACATATAATCATTGGTGTTTGGCCTTTAAATGTAATAGCATACCTTTCTAAATTTTGTAGGTTGGAAGACCAAAGAAAAAAAGAACAAAGGGAGAGGATGACGGAGTTAGTCAAGGAAGCCAAAGTGTTCCACAAACATCTAAGTTGTCAAGGAAGTTTATCACAATTACATGCAGTAAGTATCACAACAAAGGGCACAATTCCAGGACATGTAAGGGACAAGGAGGAGAAGCACAACATGGAAGCTCGGCTTGGGGGAGTGGTGGTAGTGAAGCTTTACATGAGTTATGTTATATGTTCTAATTTATGTTCCGAATGTGTTTGATGTTTAAGACGATTATGTGTTGACATTAGCAGTATTAGCCTTAGGTAGTATGCAATATTTGTGCTGCTCAAATGTTTTTCCAAATGGGACAATTATGTGTTAGTTATTACTTATATAACCGTTAAGAAACTATGAAGAACTAAATGTTGTTTTCCTAAATGATTCAGACTATATTTTTAGTGTGTTGTTGATAATCGTATGTATGTTTGTTATGCTAGTTATAAGACCACTCAAAGTCTTTTCTCTCATAAGCTTTTGGTCAGATGGATGAAGATGACTCACCCTAATCATCATAAACATCATACTTCAAAGAACCTGTGTTTATATCAACTACATTTTCCCCACCAACACAAATCGGAATTTTATAACCATGCTACGGATCACAATTTTCAACACCAACCGTTGCAATATACAAGTGCACCATCCTTTACCCACTATAAAACTCATTAACGAACATCAAAATGCATATACATATAACAACGATAACGATACTTTTTCATTACAAGTTAAAAAAAACAAACTGTTCAGATTCAACATTACATTGCTTCTTAAAAACAGACCATTCAGAATTTCATAAGGACAAAAACCACCACCACAAACCAACCATAGATTACCCCATCCTTAGTAAGTAAAAAAGACATACACGAAGAAAAACACCCAAGACAGGAAGAACATCCGCTTGTACTTCTCTGAGTTTCAAGATCGTCTTCAAGTCGTGACACCATTTCCATCAGATTCCTTTTAGTTGGATCAAACCAAGAATGATCATCATGGAACGGCGACACATTGGCGGGTCAAACCAACCAACAAACCCACACCGGCTGCACCTCCAGAACCTCCTACCTGGGTTCATGTTCGTCCATGACGTTGACATAGCTCTTGCGCTGCCACATTGGCAAATCACCATTTCTTGTGCTTCAACTAGCTCTGCGCTTCTGCTATACTCGAGAGATGATGAAGTTACCGAGATGACAACTGTTTATAGAGTTATACTTGAGACGTATAAGTGATAAGAGGAAAAGACGAAGTTGCCCTTACGTGTGTCGCACGAGTCTCTCACTTAACAGAGATAGATATATAGACGGTAACACCAATGAGGACCAAAATTGTTAGTGAATAGAAACTATAGGGGCGAGAAAGTGGGAATTCTCATTTTTAGACCAATCTGAAAACGATCCCAAACCACAGGGACCAAAACTGTAATTTACTGTAATAATAATTATAAAATTTCAAAAACCAATTAAAATAATTGCATTATAACCAAAAAATGGTTATAGTATGATGAATAGCGTTGCATCAAATATATAAGTCACTATATATCTACACAAAAAATAGTTTGGCTTTTAGTGGTGAAATTCGTCGAAATAGAATTTAATGCAATCCGATTATTTTAATGCTTGGTTGGACATGTTCTAAGATGGCCTAATTACTATAGTGCTAAAATCTACTTATTGTTGAGGTGACTTACGATTCTTTCAGTTAAACCATATTGTGTACGGAATTGAAATTAGGATAATTTAGATTAACAAAATCTTCTCATTTTGAATCTTTGATCATCGTATTAAGAAATCTTATATATGCTTGGAATTTTATTAGGAATCATAAATATGCTTGGAATTTTAAATCTTACACTTGTAAGCGTGTTTTCTCTAACGAACTATCATGATTCATCGGTTTATATCCATCTCGATCCATTTAATATGGTTAATATATATACCATGTTAAACATATGCATGATGCTAATCAACCCCATTGTGAAGGAGATATGATCAGGTCTCAAAAGTAGAGGTGATACGATTTATTGTAAGGATGAGAATCATTATCCGAAAATCAAACATTATTAATTAACTCGTGGTGTTAATTAATCAATTAAAAACAAAGCATAACAACGATACAAACAGACAGATCGATGTCCATTTATTTGGGTGAAGGCACGAACTAAAAGAAAACACTGAGAAAACGATTTCGTCTGTTATGAGTACACCACCAAATCATGTCTTATTGAAGCAAAACATGTGGAACCCATATATGAATCAGTAAGCTTCAGGATGAGCAATGGCATAGGCTTCAAATCCCTTAAAGCTCTTCTTCAATCCTTCTTTCATAAGGTTAATAGTATCTTCGGGTACCTTATTGTCACCTTTGCAGTTAAACACCACTGTGTGCTTGTATACGGATCCTCCATCAGCAGATGGTACAAACTTTACATGATGACTGGCAGAGTCTACTATGCCCATCAACACATCACCTTCAAAGAGGGTGTAGCTGTAGCTAAAGTTGTTTGCGTCCACGGCGTCAACCTTGTGCTTTGAGCTTGTGAATGGGACACCTGTGATTCGTTGCATATAAAAATCGTTAAGGTGAAAGCTATTGACATCCATTGTAAAGATGACCGATCAGTTTGAAATCTAAACAAATAAAAATCAAAAAGTTACTTATGAACATAGTGGTCCAATTACTTACCATCACCATATGTAATGCTCTTGATGGTTCCAACACCCCCATCACCTTCGATGGTATTGACAGCTTTGTAAGTTTCTGGTTCAACCTTAGCTGCGATAGTGTCGAAGTCATTAAAGACTTTGAAAAGTTTGGGCGCCGGAAGTGAAGAAGTGACCTCGAGCTCAACAGTTACCACAGCCATTATCAATTATCTTTGGGAAAAAAGGAATATGTAAGAAGATGAATGATATTGTTGTAATGAAATATGAGTGAAGATGGTGCTATTTATAGGGTTGGAGAGTTGGAAATCAGAAAATTTTAAAGCATTGATACGGTAATAGTCAAGAGAATTAATTGCCAACATATTTCAGCATCCCATTGTTGACTCACTGCTTATGAACGAAACTGTGTTCCAGACAAGTAAATAATAATAAGAGTAATAAAAAGATACATGTGTGTATTAATATATTACAGAAGATATATTTGAAATACCTTATGTTTTAATAGATCTATATTTTATAGTTTCCAGCTTTATTGAAAAACTCACATCTTGGTTTATCGCCATTGTAATTGTCCCACGTTTTGCCAGGTGCTAGCTTGTTTAATCAAAGGTAATGTTAATAAAAATATAGTTTTCAGTTCTCCACAGATAAATTATTTAAGCTGATGTGAAAATGAGTTTATATTTAATATTAAATCTGTCAAGCCAATTTTTTGTCATATGATTTACTATTTGATCCACATACGAAATATATTGTCATATCGAAACCAACTAACCAAACTATCCCTTTTAGTTCTTTGTGAATCATTTAACTCGGCGCTCCATTGATACATAAATGTTCTGTTTTTTACCATGATATAGCACCTAAAAAATATTTGACGAACAATTGTATCTTGAAAAGTAATTATAGTAAACTATTATTTTGGTTGGTTTTATTATTTATATTAGAATTTCCAATTACTCTTTTCACTTTTATCGTCAAACACCACCGGCATAATTTTCCGCCAAGGACTTCTTTTTCTAGGCATCGTCTTTTTTCCTCGCCGCCATCCTTATTTTCTCTGGTTACAAAACAAAGATATAAATATAACTTTAAGAAAACCCCAAATTGAATCTGGAACAACAAAACCAAATTTATCTATAAATATGCAACAGCACAATTTCACATATACATCTAAAACAAAACAAAAAAATTACATAGAGCTACATAAGTAGAATAACCAGAAAATTTCTATAACTAGAATTAACAATTCATAAAACAAGGTAATAAGAATATTGCATATATTCAGACTCCGATGAATGTTTTATTTACATGATCGTAATCCGGACCATACCAAACAGTAAGCTCCTATGAGACTTCAGAACAGAACTAACGTTAGGGAATATACAATACAACTTAACCGTGAGTTCAACTAAAGTTGGTAGGCTGCACAATTTGAACGATATGAAAGAGAGGAAAATAAGTAGTAATGGTTTACCTAAATAATTCGTTGGAAGATATAAAATTTATATCTTAATCTACAAAACCCATAAAAAAAGGGGTCCAACGTGTAAAATTGAACTCGAATTTTCTTAAACATGTCATTATATTCACTAATAAAAACATAAATAGAAACATAGATATCACGAATGACGTTTCCGTCGTAAAACCCATTGATTTTATCGCTAATTATATTTAAATGAAGATTTAATCCTAATCTTTAATATATTTAGTGACGATCTATTATGTGTCAAATCCATCGCTATTCTATAATCAAACTTCACAAAATGAAAAAATATATATTCCCCAAAATCAAAACATAAAAGTCAACTACCAAAATAGATATTCATATTCGACTAGCAAAATAAAGTGTCATTCGATCTCAAAGTATCAAAGCAAAATCACAAAAAAAAAAAAAAAAAAAAAAAATCAAGTGTCAAAGTCTAATTCAAGTTCAATCTATCGAAACCAAATCACAAATGTCAAAGTGTGGTTAGGCGGATGCATTATTCCTTGGGCAAACTTTAGGATTTTGTTGTACATCTTGGCAATTTCTTCTTTTTGGCCTCAATTTCATTATGTTCCACCGTAAGCTCTTCCTTCCTCTACTCACAAATACGATCAACATTAACCTACATAGCAACAATAACCAATATTACACTTTATTAAATGTCAAATCATATAAATAAGTTAATAGCAATGTACTACTACAAACTTGTAAACTAAACTGAATGATTTTATTGAATTTGACCAAATTGAATCAAAAGATTACTAGAATTACTAGCCTTCGAGGTGCTAGTTCCCTCCCAAAGCTTTCGCTCAACTTAAAACAAAAGATCCCCAAAATCACCCGTTGACTAGCTATTAATATCTCAGACAAACTGACCTAAGACGTGAAAAGACCTAATTACACCACCCCACTAACCCCTTATAGCATCCATAGTAATTTCAGTTAAAGACATGCACACTTTATTTTTTTCATTCTTCGTGCATAAGTGAAACGTACAAGAGGCTTATCAAGAAATACTCTCGGAGAACATCCACCTTGTCCTCAAGGTGAAGTAGGAATCAGGAAACTAGGAAATCATTGAATCAAGGTCTTCCCAAGATGCTTCGAGTCTTCCATGTCATTAACACCTCTAACTTTCCCAGAACCCCAGTCTAAGTTGGACGGATATCAATAGCATCCTCTAGCATGCCCATTAATTCAACTGTTTGTAAGTCCCAAAACTTAGATCTAACAAGGTATCAATCAAATACTCAATTGGTGCGGAATCCCAATGAGTAATATCAATGAAACAAAGAACAAGAACGGATTAATCTTCAATGCACACTATATTAAACAATAGTCGGGTACATAAGATCTTGATGATCGATTGAACAATTTCTCTCTCTCACGTAAGCTCCCAAATTTGATCACAACACTAATGACGGCTAAAATACAATTAATACCTATGACAACATGTTGTTAGCTGAGACGACACGATACATCAATTTTTTGTATAACACAAACACGACATGACACGATGTTGTGCTTTGCTTACTAAGTCGAAAATGATTCAATTAAAACACGATAAACCAGAACAACACGACATACATGAAAAATATAGAATAAAGCAAACATCTGGTATATTTAATTTATAATTAATCATACAAAACAAGACAAACACTAATAAACGACAATCACAACAAACACATATCAATAAAGTGTTGAATTTTGGACACGAGCACGACATGAACCGACGTTGTGATCTTTACAGTTAACATGAACATGCTATAAACACGAATTCAGAATTTAATTTCATTTCGTGTATTTTTGTCATGGCGTGTTATGGATTGTCACCCATACAAAAAGTTAATTAAAGACATCACTCACGTTTTATATTCCTAATATACAACTTATCACTATCTAGGAATGGCAATGGGTCGGGACGAGGAAACCCAAACCCGACCCGCTAAGTTTCGGGTTTCATATTGGGGCGACCTATAGGATTTCGAGTATCTTATCAGGTTTACCAAAAATCTTAATAATATAAAACTACTATAAAAGGTAATGCCACTAATATATAACATTACAAACGTATTCGTTACATGCATATATCACATTCTACAGGGAACGTGATTCTTATGATATATAAAACTTCTACAAAAGTCATACATCTTAAATTTTCAAAAATTAACAAAAATGTTTTATATAATAGTAATGATATATATATATATATATATATATATATATATATATATATATATATATATATATATATATATATATATATATATATATATATATTATTTGATACTGCAGCACCTTTGTAAAGAGAGAAAGAGGAAGACAATGGGGAGAATGGAGAACTGATGACGTTGACACGTCCATCGTTTAACTTGCAGAAGGTGGAGAACTTGAAGCAGGTATTCA
Organism: Cichorium intybus; assembly: GCA_023525715.1. Lineage (NCBI taxonomy): Eukaryota > Viridiplantae > Streptophyta > Magnoliopsida > Asterales > Asteraceae > Cichorium > Cichorium intybus. The sequence goes on along the minus strand of CM042017.1, from coordinate 71,364,417 downwards.
ACTTAATCAGAGAAAGATGGAGATAATGAAGAACTGGAACTTTAGAGGCAGTGCACTCGTATCATGGGCGAGAAGTCGGGACAAAAAGAGTTGTACGCGTGTCTCTTACATGGTGTAAAATCATTGGGGCAAAGAGGAGGTGGGCAGATAATGGATGCCTAGAGGAGAAACGGGAAGATAACTTTTCGTGTAGGTTACTCTTATTTTAGAGAAATTCACTTAATTGTTAGAAAAATTTTCAAAAATTCCTGAAAACTCTCTCAAAAATCTTCAACTATGCCAGTGGTATTTATTTTAAAAATAAAGGCTAACTTATATAATAATGATATATATATATATATATATATATATATATATATATATATATATATATATATGTGTGTGTGTGTGTGTGTGTGTATGTGTGTGTGTGTAACGCCCTCATTTCTTGGAAGATGGAAATTCTAAAAAAAACTTAAACATTTTATTTCATTTTCAGAGTAAGATAAGTTGGAAGCGAAATACATATGGCTAAACAAGCCTACAAACACGGGCATTACTTTATTACATCAAAATACTATCTTCCAAAACGTATCCTTCTTCCAGAGATCCTACATCTGGATTCTGGCATATGGTATCTTATCCTTACTCTTGCTAGTCCCCATAATAGCTATTGAAGCTGGATACACGTCGATTTATAAAAAGGGTCAGGCTTTATGCCTGGTGAGCTCATGAGTTTATGAAATATAAAATTATTCAAAAATCCTTGATCAAATGTAAATTTTGTAATATAAAATATATGGTGTTTCTTATAATTTAAGAAAACTCATTTCTGTATCAGTAGTTTCCATGTTCTAGTTACATTGCCAATAATCACACACTTGTTTTCGTTGAATCTGCAACCCTCTGCGGCTTCCATTAGAACATCCATAACCCTTGGCGGGTTTTCCGGTATGAATGAAATAGTACAGAGCAATTCCATTGACCGTTGGGCTGATTTCAGCATCCTCCTGGATCAGTGGGAGTGCGGTCCTGGAGTCGGTGGTACCTCCGGACTCTATGCCTATCACCCGAGTCATAGCTCGCAACTACAACTCTGATGTCATTCGTGACATCAAATGGGCGCTACCTATGGAGATTACTAATTCGCGTCGACCGAAACCTTCAAATAAGTAACCATGCGTTGCCGAGCATAATCCAACATATATCCATTTAACCTTTTGGTTATAATTTCATTCTTTTAATCAATAGTAGCACACAATGGAATAAACGTTAAATAAAACATTTTATACAAGAATTTGTTTTAAACTTTCCAAATATGCATATTACTGAATAAAAATCCAACATTAATAATTTGTTGCAAATAATATTATTTAAAACTTGATATGTCAAAAACGTCATTGATACCAAAGATTTTGAAGATGTATAACCATCAAAAATTATATAATTTTGACATGCACCCAGTTTGAGAAAATTCAACATGACTCACCTGAAACAGTAGGTATATGCTTCACTTCCTTAATAGCCCACACGGTAACTCCTTGATCTAAACTGTTAAAAAGTATGTCTAACGTCACTAACTAAATAAACATAACTAATAATATTTCCGTTATATAATAACATTTTAGTAATAATTTCGTATATTTCGTTGGTCCGATATAAAAGAAGTTGCCGACCGAATAAAGGTAAGTTATCATATAACTAATAATATTTTGGTTATATAAAACATATTTTAAAAATATATTTAAATAGACAAAACAATACAACTAATAATTATAACATTGATGTGATTATAAAAATAGACCAACGTCTTTAATTTAAAATCATACCAACGATTAAAATAATACATTCTAACGTTATAAGTTTACGATTATAACATCATTAAAACCATCAATTATAAAAACTATTTGATATAAGTACCTTTTATTATTTGAGATGCGTTCTGCCACAAATTCTGTTTAAATATTTTTGTTGAATGATTGAAGAATGAGGAAGATACTCTTATTTATACTGCTCACAAATATGGATATGTTTGAATCAAAAACTTAGTCATCTCAATATGTTTGACACGTGGTCCTTATAAATTAGAGGCCAAGGAATATTACAATGCTTGACCAATAAGTAAATATTTCATTGAGTTTCTTTTGTTGATTATATAGGTAATACTTATCCATGCATACACGTGTACATGCATGTATCTTAAATTACCTTACTTACATCTCACTCACTTACATCTATTTATACAATTCTTTAAAAATAACTTTATATATATATATATATATATATATATATATATATATATATATATATATATATATATATATATATATATATATATATAGGGGTGGGATCAACATAGAATCAAAATTAGACATAGAACCATAGAACCACTATGTTCAGTACATGTTCAGTACCGAACATACATATGTTCATTAGTGAACATATATTATATACGTTCACTAATGAACATATATGCATGTTCAGCTCTGAACATATGTATGTTCGGTACTGAACATAGTGCATGTTCAGTACTGAACATGTGGTTCTATGGTTCTATGGATAAAAAGTGGTTCTATGTTGATCCTGCCCCTATATATATATATATATATATATATATATATATATATATATATATATATATATATATATATATATATATATATATATATATATATATATATATATATATATATATAAACGTTTATTTATAATAAACAAATTAGTTGGTCATTTTAATTTTCATAATATATATGGAAAACAATTTGCAAGATTTAACATTATCTTTAAACAATAATTACTACTAAATTATGTAATAGAAATTATTTACGATCTTTTAAAATCTAATAACCGATAACTAACGTCGTAAAATATATTTGGTCAATACTAGTTGAAAATACGGATGTTATATTATCAAAATTTAATAGTCGATAACTAACGTTATAAAATATACCTGAATAATAGTAGTTGAAAATATGGATACCACACTATCAAAATTTAATAATTAATAACTAATGTGGTAAAACGTAGAGGAGGCCATGAACTGCGTTTTCCTCTCCAGCATTAGCAGTTCATGCCCCCAGCTGCTAAATGGTCGTTTTTTTTCCGAAAAACCTTAAAAATTAAAACGTAATGCATATATTATTCATAGTAACGATTTTTTACTGAATTGACAGCATGGTGATAAGACAAACCCAGCCATTATGAATTTTAAAGGCACGGGTAATAAGATAAGAGAGGCGGTAGATCGCCTAACTACACCGCCACGTGCCATCTTCGCTACCACCGTATTTGTGCCTCATGGTGTTGCTGCTGTTGCAAAAGGGGACCCATTACTATGCAGTTATATGATGATGCATGAGATCCGGCCCCAAAACGATAACGATCGAAAGGGAGTGTTTCATTTCTTGCTGGGAAACCACTACCTGACGTACGGAGCGGAACAATTCTGTTTGATAACGGGATTTGACATCGCAGCGGTCGTCATGCGGTCAAAAATAAGAAAATACCTAACACACACACACTTAGCACAGTGGAAGTCAGGGTCGATCCACAGGAGTTACGTGGTCGAGACAGGTGACAGATTACCAACTGCAGTGTCACGCTACAGTCAGAGGACCTCGTTCCTAACTTTTGACAACTAATCCCAAAAAGCATAAAAGAAAACAATTCCAAGCAAGCATGAACTAAACTAAACTACCAACCAAACCTTGTTACTTACTGAAATCAGAAGTATATCTCCAAATCAGAAGCAAACAAAGGCAAATCAAACATCAAACACAATGCAAACATCCAACAATTCATTCACAAGCATAAAACATCGAAAAGAAGCAATTACTTGTAACCAAATGATTCATTAACTCAAAACTCAGATCCAATGACACAAACAGTAACCAAAAGATCCAAAGACATAAACAAAGACTCAATGTCAATGGTTGTCACTCCCAAAGACACTAGCCACTATCACTAACTATTTAACTAATTGAAAATTAAAGATAAAAATATGAAAATACCAAGAGATGGTTTTTGAAGCTAAATCTCGGAGTCAAAGAGCATTGGGGGTCGATTTCACACCAAGTCTTCGCTAGTTTTTTCGCCCTAAAAGCCTCTATTTATAGTTGCAAAAATCTCGAGACCGCGTCGCGCATAGGTGGATCCCGCGTCGCGCGTAGGGGTTTATCCCCGTTTTATCGGAATTTGAGTCCTTTCCACCGCCTCATACCCGCGTCACGCATTGATGAATTCTGCGGCGCGCGTACGTCTTTTCCTGATTTTGCCTTGATCTTCAAACTTCTTCCAAATTGCATGCTTTTGGTCCCTGTTTTCATTATTTCTTTCCAAACAAGTGCTGGCACAAAGAGTGAGAAAACCACGATGTATATTATATAATTTCACTAAGAATAGGGCTCAACAACGACTAAAATATGTGATATTACTAGGGGTTGTCAAACACCCCACACTTGTGCCTTGCTTGTCCCCAAGCAAGAGAGTTTTTTATAGATTTTAACTAAGACTCAAACAATTTTTGACTGTGTTCAGTTTCAAAGCTTATTACCTTATGAGTTAGAGTGAAATAGTTCGTGAAAACATAATCGGAATGTTCTTTGGAATTCATGGCTTTCTAGAGAACCCTTGATTACAAATTTTCTGTCCACAATGAAGTGTACGTACTCATTCAGATTCTAAAGGCCATTAAAGAACTGTCCATGACTTTCGATTTTGTCCGTGTAGCGAGCTTTCAGAAATACCATCCCAGACCAGACGATCTTAGGTGGCAAGGTGCATAAGGCCCACCCATTTTAGACCTACCGGCTCGAACAACAAAGGTCACTGAGTGACAGTTCCTTCCTAAATTCCAATCCTAAAACAGTCCAATCTTCTAGACTCATAAAACTCAACTTATTTGACTAAACTAATAGCATGATTACAACTACATAGTATTTCTCGAAAACTACTAATGCTATAAACAATCATAAACTATTCATTTCAAAATTATAACCTATTAAAAATTTTGAAAAAGTTGCTAAAATTTTGAAAATCGGTCATTTCCACAAAAATTTCAAAAAACTACTCTTTCGACCGTCCACACCCCACACTTAAAATCGTACAACGTCCCCGTTGTACAAAAATTATTTAGAACAAGGGAGAAAGAGTTACCCCTATGGACGGTAAATCGCTTGGTTGGTGCTCGATATCACAGGTACAAATACGAATAAGAAGGTCCTTGATTTTGCATTCTGGAGTTGTAGCGCAACAGTGAACACGCCAGTAGTCAAGACAAGTGGCAGGGGCACGGTGACCCCACACTTGCTTAAAACAACTCCTCCAATTTTGGTATCACATGCATGACTCACAAAAAAGATTAAATGCAAACAGAACAAACAAATAAAATATAAACAAACAAAAGATAGTAGTGTCATAAGTACAGTACATATATCCAAAAGAAGAAAAAAATAACAAGAAAAATACATCAATCGCCACCTGGTGGCCTGGAAGAACCGACCTCATGATCGTGGGCTCGGGCTGGAAATGGTCGGGGGCGTTGTCCCTGTGCTGAAGCAATCTGTAAAAGTACCTCCCTGATCAACTCCAGCTGGTCCTCAATCCTGGCGACTCGATCCTACAATCGCCTAAGCTCCGTCGCCTCCTCCCGCTGTGGCTGTGGTGTTGGATCTGTTGGTGCTGCCGGTCTCCGGCGTCTCCTACCCGGCTGGGCGTAAGCTGGCTGGGGGTCCTGGGGTGCCTCAATCGCCACCCTCACGTATTGACCCGGGCGCTGCTGCTCAATAAGCCCCATGTTCTCCAGGGATCGCGCCGTAGTGCGAGCTGGAGGTAAAGCGGTCAAGGATGCCACAACAGGAGTAGTAAGGATCTGGTATGAACGGGCCAAGCTGGTGATGTAATGCCTACGGGCCAGGGGACTGCTGGCAGATGCACCCGTCGCACGGGTGGACAGAGAGACAGCTAGGGCGAACGGGAGGTGAAGGAACCTGGAGGGGTCAAGGAGGACCCAGAGATAAGTCATGTCCTCGCCAGACACCTTCTCGCCCCCCTCCCTGTGCATGATGGAGGTGGAGACGATGCGGTGCATGAGTCGGTGAAGTGGATCGCGAAGATGGCTCTCCCTGGATGTCCCCGCCTCATAGAATATGTTGGACAACGGTGCCCAAACCTCTGCATTAGCGACCCTGTGAGGCTGCCCCTGAGTGCACGCCAGAAGAAACTATGTGAAATGGCGGTGCTGGAGGTCCGCCTCTGTATAGATATCGGTGCGCCTCCCAAACTCCCGGAGGTTGCACTCCCTGTGCACCCCTCCCAATCTAAATCGTACCATCCTGGAACAGGCCTCTGCCGATCCAGGTGCAAAACGAACAGTAGATAAGAACTCCAAAAGAAGCTCGGTATATACTGTGTCCTCCTGGTTGGCCATAAGCCTATCCCAGCCTCGGCACGTGAATGAAGCATCCCCGTGGGTCCATGTGCGGTGGAGGAATGTCTCGATCTCGCCCCAAAGCCCCGCGTCTCTGAGGATATCCCTATCAATGATCGTCGCCTCAAGAACCCGGCGACCTACGAGGGCATCCCTTCTGCTGGCAAACTCCACAGAGCTATCCAGTTCCACAGGAAACTGGAGAAACTGATGGTCTAATCTGAACGACATCTGCACAAAAGGAAATTTTTTTTTGTAATTTAGGTCCTTTTCTTCCCGACTGCACCGCGGCGTGGCCCAAGAACTAGGGTGCGGTGCGGCGACCGGCTGTTTCCAATCCCAAATCCAAAAGCACGATTTAACCTGTTTAAACTCAATCCAAATACACTACAAGTAGCCTAAGTGTCGACTAACTCATCTAGGGTCATTATTTGGCAAAATAAACACCCTACGAGTCAGCATTGGCGATTTCTAAGTTTTTGAGTTTTTTGGAGAAATCACCCAAATCAACTGCCTAATCACTAGTTTAAACACGTAAAAGCTAGTTAGAATGACGTACCTTGGTAGAAGGAATGAAATGAGCTAGAAAAAACACGAGAAATTTTCGATGATCAGAGCTCTACGGCGTGGTGTGTGTGAATAGTGTCGCGGCTTACCTTATTTACGAAGGAAACCGACCGATCGATTTCCGCGGTGCGGATATTAGCGAACTGCGGCGCGCGTGCCCCCAAATCAACCCCTGCGCATCGGGTTGGTTTACGATCCCGCGGCGCGCAATTTGCTTGACCGCGGCACGGTCATCAAAAATCCAATTTCTTCAAAACAACCCCACGCTTGCCTTGGACCAATAATACCTGCAAATGACGATGATATAATTTCCTAATTACCCCTAAGAATACAGTACCTAACCTATGAAAAGATGGGTTGCCTCCCAACAAGCGGTAAGTTTAACGTCTTCAGCCAGACGTTGAGTCCTTCTACCGCTATGGTGGATCGTATGCCTTCTTTCTTCGCTGATTCCCAGTCACCACCGTCCCTTCGCTGACCCACTACACCTCAAACTTTACTGGGTCGAATGGTTGCCGATCCTTCTGCTGCTGCCTGGATGCTGTTTCCTGATTAATTCCCGTGAATGTTTGGAGGTAGCTTTGAACCTCCAAGCTCGATGCTTCCTTTTGCATATCTTCAAAATTACTGGTTTGATGTGAAGCACGCCTAATGCTGCTCCTAGTAGTTGTTTTGCGCCTCGTTTGTTGCTCACATATTGCATGTTGTCTTCAATTTGCAATTTTGGCTTGCTGTACCAATAAAAATTTTCCAATCGAATGGGATTGGAAGGCAACATATCGGGATACTTCCATATGTCCTCATCGATGGTATTAATCACATCTAACTTTCCATTTATGAATGGATCATGAGTGGCGATAAAATCATGTTTATTATTTTCAAAGACTAACTTGTCGGCCTCATCTTTCTGATCATCATCCAAAAGGTGGATCGGGACCAAGAGTGAGCAACTGGTTTCATCTGGTGGTGGTATAAAGTCACCCATCACCAGATCCTTATTTTCAAAATGCTCAAAATTTTCAAAAAGTATAGGTTCGGGGGTAGTATTGTCATCTACACCCCCTTCCCCAATAGTATCAACAACTTCAACAATTTCGGGAGTCGTCGGGCTGGGTCAGTAATGTCACTTACAGCGCCCTCCACAACATCCTCATCAACCAAATTGTCTGGTGATGGTATGGATTCACTCATCACCAGATCAACATTATCAACAAAAACATCAAAAACATCAAAAGCTGTTGAGTCAGAGGCAGCATTGTCACCTACAACCTCTTCCGCAACAACATTTTCGACCCTCTCAGTGGTCTCTTGACTTTCCCAAGGTGTATGCCCTTCCCTCACATATTTAGGTGATGCAAGTTCACACACAGTCTTATTGGTATAAAAATCACTAGCCTCAGGTTCTGGCGAGGGTGGTGAACATTTCCAACTTTCCTCTAACTTATCTAATGAAACTTGTAATTTTTCAAGAGCATCAGCCTGGTCCTTCTGCACTTGGATGGTGCTAGCCATGAGCTCCAATACTTGACCAAAGTTACAAAATTTTCAGGTTGAGATGGCTCCTCGGTCCGCCATCCATTCTCATCGAATGATCCATTGTAGTAATCATCCTCGTAATAGATGTCAGCCAAATTTTCATAATACTCATAATATAATACTGATCCGGGTACATGTAATTGCCCATTATGAAGACATACACATACCAAAACTCATCAAACTAAAATCAAACATCCAAAAATCAGAAACTAAATCCTACAGATCACCTACTCTCAAGCTCACAACTCCCCGACAACGGCGCCAAAATTTGACATCGCAGCGGTCGTCATGCGGTCAAAAATAAGAAAATACCTAACACCCACACTCAGCACAGTGGAAGTCAGGGTCGATCCATAGGAGTTAAGTGGTCGAGACAGGTGACAGATTACCAACTACAGTGTCACGCTACAGTCAGAGGGCCTAGTTCCTAACTTTTGACAACTAATCCCAAAAAACATAAAAGAAAACAATTCCAAGCAAGCATGAACTAAACTAAACTACCAACCAAACCTTGTTACTCACTGAAATCAGAAGTATATCTCCAAATCAGAAGCAAACAAAGGCAAATCAAACATCAAACACAATCCAAACATCCAACAATTCATTTACAAGCATAAAACATCGAAAAGAAGCAATTACTTGTAACCAAATGATTCATTAACTCAAAACTCAGATCCAATGACACAAACAGTAACCAAAAGATCCAAAAACATAAACAAAGACTCAATGTCAATGGTTGTCACTCCCAAAGACACTAGCCACTATCACTAACTATTTAACTAATTGAAAATTAAAGATAAAAATATGAAAATACCAAGAGATGGTTTCTGAAGCTAAATCTCGGAGTCAAAGAGCCTTGGGGTCGATTTCACACCAGGTCTTCGCTAGTTTTTTCGCCCTAAAAGCCTCTATTTATAGTTGCAAAAATCTCGAGACCGCGCCGCGCATAGGTGGATCCCGCATCGCGCGTAGGGGTATATCCCCGTTTTATCGGAATTTGAATTCTTTCCACCGCCTCATACCCTCGTCGCGCATTGATGAATTCCGCGGCGCACGTACGTCTTTTCCTGATTTTGCCTTGATCTTCAAACTTCTTCCAAATTGCACGCTTTTGGTCCCTGTTTTCATTATTTCTTTCCAAACAAGTGCTGGCACGAAAAGTGAGAATACCACGATGTATATGATATAATTTCACTAAGAATAGGGCTCAACAACGACTAAAATATGTGATATTACTAGGCTTTGTCAGGATTAAAATTTGGTCAGGTTCCCGGAGCTAAACGCTTAATGAAGAAGATACAGTCAACATTTAGAAAGCGCATTTTCCCCAATACCGATGATGAAAATTTGACAGTGGGGCAGTTACACACTTTGATATTACAACCACGTTTTCGTCAGCTATCTGACGTGGACGTCGTTAGATATGTATTGCTATACATTGTTACTGCCGGTTACTATGGATGAGAGATTAATGAAAAAGTAGCTGTTGAGTGGCTATCGTTGCTGGAAGACTTTGACGAATTTAACAGGTATTTAAGAATTAATGTGTTTTTATAAAAGTATAATAGATTACATAAATTTAATAACATTTTTATATCTATCAGATATCCGTGGGGCACTCAGATTTGGAAGAGTGAATATACTGAGTTAATTAAAATTTACACAAAGATCGAAAAGCATGAAAGGTTGTCGAATCCCCCAGAAAGATTAAGAATGTCCGTTTCAGGTTATTTATATCCGTTTAAGGTAATTTGTTATGTTTAATCTTAACATGAAAGATGCATATAAGTTTAGAATTTTAATAAAATGTTTTTTGCCATAGATTTGGATATGGGAAACCATACCGGCTCTCGATAGTTTATTTTCGCGACGGATAAATGAAAATATTCCTAAAATTGTAAGGTGGCAGCAAATACAGAATATGAGTTCGACGCAAGTAGAATTGATTTATAAACAGACAATGGTTAGTTAATATTTATAAATACAGATCTTATATATATATATATATATATATATATATATATATATATATATATATATATATATATATATATATATATATATATATATATATATATATATATATATATATATATATATATATATATATATATATATATATATAAAGTGAGGACTTGTGAGGACACCTTAAAAAAATTTTAAAAAACTATAAATAATAAAATGGATCATAGTACTATATCGGAGAAAAAAAAGATTAAAAAAAAACTTTTGGATCATTAGTTTTTTTATAATTAAATAATGATCCAAAATAAAATCAGAAAAATTGCATCATTATGTTTTTCAATGATCCAATTTTTTTTCAAGTTTTTTTATAATGATATAGTACTATTTTAGATTTTATGATTTGTATTTTATATATATAAATATATATATATATATATATATATATATATATATATAATATAATATATATATATATATATATATATATATATATATATATATATATATATATATATAATTTGTATGTTCATATGTGCAGGGAAATAATCCACCCCCAATTTTGCATATGAGGCTAACGAGAGAGGAGACAAATTCAGAATATTATGCCTCATATGTGGAATATGTTATGTCATCTATGCCGTAGATTCCTACGCACGTTCGTGATGACTTTAGGAGACAAGAGATGTCATCGTCGAGCACCTCTTGCTCAAGTGAAGCGCCGTTGGGCTCAGGTCTGTTAGGTCGGATTTGACGTGTGCGGAATAATAAGAACGTGAAGATCGAAACAAATATCCAAAGTGTCGAATGATTAATATTCAAATATAATCAAATATGTGAGAGTGTATAAGGTTATTGCATAAAGCACCTACACCTCACATTGTGAGCTCTACCTAACAAATGACATAAACATGACTATATATAGGTAAGAGCTACAACTAGGGCAAGGCCCATCATAATGGGTCATCTAAGCCCACCAAACATCAATCCATGTAGGGCTTTGTACCCCAACAATCTCCCTCTCAAAGATCGGAATGGATGACGTGGCATAGGAAGCGAATCAAGTAATGGCGTGAATAATATTCTTTGACAATTTTCCCGAATGACCAATAACAATCTCCCCCTTTTTATGATCAATGAGATCATAAAACTGTATGGTCAAGAGACGCGCTCGATCCGCAAAAATCAATCAAATACTCCCTCTCGAAAAATGCATCGGGTTGTTTGAAAATTTTTGTTGGTTTTCTACTTTGGTTTTCTATGTGTTGGGCTGAATTTGTTTTCAAATTGGGTTAAATGGGTTTTAAATGTGTTTGGGCTGAATTGGGTTTTAAATTGAGCAAAAAGGATCCGAATGATATGAGGATTTGATCGAATATGGTTCATATTGGGTTTGATATAGATATGGGCTAAGAAATTGATCTAATGGGCTGTGAATTATGAAGCGTAAAGTGAAAGTGGGATTAGGGTCCAATCGGTGTGAAGATTTGAGGATCCGACATTGGGGTTTAAAGATTATGCTTTTTATGTTGACTATTGAGTCAATCTTTTCTTCGCATCATCATCTTCATTTTACGCTACATACAGCAGACACAATTTCTGCTCATCTTCTCCGTCTTAATCAGTCTATCTCCGATCAGAATAAATCCGGCAAAGTGGTTACTAGCACACTCGATCGGAGCAAACATTCACCCCACATCTCCATTCGGATTCACCATATCAACACATCTCCGTTCCGATTTCTCCCTTTCCATCTCCGAATTGAACCTGTCTTCCTTCTTCTCGATCAACACCGCAGACCACCGAAGAGCTCCATGGCTGCTGTATCATCTTCATCGTTCCGAACAGGGTTCCGAAGTGTTCAAGGGTGCGGTATGTCTCCGATCGCCATCATCCTTGCACCGATCAACACCGCAGACCACCGAAGACAGTCATCACCTCAGTGTCGCTGTTCTGATTCAGTTCATCAATTCCATCTCATCGGACCGAAGAGATGCAACTCTTCGTAGTCTATTTTCAATTCCTTTGTTCCGATTTAAACCCAATTCAGGTTCCGGTAACCATCACTACCCACCGAAGGCAAGTTTTCCATCCACTTCGTAGTCAATTAATCTCCATTTTCTTTCCTTTTCTTCTCCAAATTCTATTCACATATGCTCTGTTCAGCGTCCCATTCTCGTCTTCCATTGATCGGTAATCAGACCTACGAAGTCGGCATTTGACTTTGGCTTCAACCTCATTGACCCACAAACACGTTTTCTCCAACATAAGGACAGGTTTGAAGATCTGGGGAAGTTTACGACACAGAAGTTACCGTCGAGGTCAAAATTATCATTCCCATTTTCCCAGAAAATTGCTATCATCGTTCATCAAGAACCAAGGTATAGCCGTCATTTAATATCGAATCATAATTGAGTATGAACTTGATTCTGGAGTGGTGTTAAGATTTGTTTTCATTTGCGATATTTCGTTTTCATTCCCAATCAGTGGGGTCTTCGTCGAATAACATCAATACCCAAAATCACTTATGTATATCATAGACGATTTCCAATAAATGTCATAACCTTATTTCAATCATCAAATGAGGAAACATAGAATCAACGTTCGTGAGGAACCGTGTGGAACTACATCTCGTAATCAAGATATTGAGCATAAGAACAAATTGGATAAGATTTAGGAATTTAGAGTTCGTACGTCATAGAATACGTGATTATAAAGTGTAAACAACAAAAGTCGAGAATGAGCAATCATTTGAGGATTTTGAAATCAGATCTGAATGAATAGAACAAAAACGAAGAATTGAATGTAATATGGATTTTCATATGATATCTGGATCTAATTTTGGTCTCTGAAAGGACTATGAACAAATTTTGGGCTGTAAAAGGACTATGAACAGTGCAATCCAAATGAACAGTGCAATCCAAATGAACTAAAATTTGGGCACAAATTTGGGCGATGAGCAGTGGATAAAATGGGTTTTTATTTCAGATCCAGATCTGGAATATTAGATTTAGGCATGAAGGATGAAGTCAAAATATGAATATGATGAACATAGATGAAGATCATGATGTAAACATGAATATCCAACAATCAAGATAAATTGTAAAAGAAAGGATGAGCCAACTCTTTCAACAATAAAATCTTGATGATGAACATTAACATGAACACTATGATGAACACCAAGAACAAGATGAACAATAACCCAAAAAGATAAATGAATCCAGTAATTCATGAGAGACTCACCAACAATCCTTGAAACTTGAATCAATCATCAAAAAGTTGTCAAATCGAGATCGTGTTAGAATGTGAAGGCTGACTTTTCCTAGTCAAATAATTTTGGTAGCCTACTAAGTTTGGTAGCTTGATTTATATTTCCATGTTCACATTAATTGTTTGCATATTATATACATTACAAGATGTGTATAAATAGAGCATTAGTTGAAGAAGAACATGCACCACAACTCAATACCTATAAGAATCGAGTGTATCTCTTGTAATCTCCTCACTCAAATAAAATCTAGTTGTAGCCCGTGGACGTAGGATTTCCACCGAATCCGAACCACGTAAAAATCCTTGTGTTCTTCTTGCTTTATTTTCGTGAGTTTGTGTGTGTGTGATATTGTTTCCGCTGCGTGTACCCTTTCCGATTCCTAACAACTGGTATCAGAGCTTCGGGTTTTGGAGGAGGTCTCGGTTTTAGAAATTAGAGTATGCTCTGTGGTTGCAGTTTTGTCTGATCTTCCACATCAGAAACTAATTTCTATTAATCGTATTAAAAGGTATCTTGGTACTTTGAAGGGTACTATTCTGTCACACAAAAGTACTATAAAATATTTGTCTCTTGTTTGTCGTAATGGCTGAAGACAAGGTTGTAATCGAGAAGTTCAACGGTTCTGACTTTAGTTGGTGGAAAATGCAAATAGAAGCATTGTTATGTTAGAAAGATTTGGACATGGTACTTGGAGACAAACCGGAGAAAATGGAAAAAGCTGCTGAAGATGCATGGAACTCAAAGGACAAGAAAGCTAAGGCGGTTATTACGTTGTCGTTGGAAAGGAGCGTTGCTTTCAACATCATGAAGGAAACCACGGCGCGTGGTATGATGGATGCTCTGACGAACATGTATGAGAAACCGTCGGCGGCTAACAAGGTGTTCTTGATGAGGGAGCTGTTCACTACAAGGATGAATGAGGAAGGCTCAGTTACTGTTCACATTAACAATCTAAATTCAATTCTGTCCAGATTGTCATCTGTGGGAATTAAATTTGATAACGAGACTCAAGCTTCACTGTTACTAGCTTCACTACCTGATAGCTGGTCAGGAACAGTTACTGCTGTTACGAGTTCAGTGGGGACCAGTGGTATGACGTTTGAAGGGGTTCGAGATTTGGTTCTATGCGAGGATACCAGACGCAAGAATCAAGGTGGCTCGTCTTCTTCTGAGTTATTAAATATCGGAAGAGGTAGAGGGAATAACAGGAATAGTGGGAGCAGTGGGAGTCGGGGAAGAAGTTCATCTAGAACTTGGAAGAATGTGAAGTGCTGGAACTGCCAGGAGGTGGGACATGTTAAGAGTCAATGTCCAAAGAAAGAATTGAACATTGCTGGTGCCGAGAGTGTGTTTGAGGATGATGCACTGATACTAAGTATGGAAAGTTCTGTAGACTCTTGGGTCATGGATTCAGGGGCTTCGTTTCACGCCATGGACAACGGAGAAACGATGGTGAATCTAAAAGAAGGAGATTTTGGGAAGGTAGGGTTAGCAAATGACGAGATGCTTCAAGTAACGGGCATAGGAGATATTGATCTGGTTACTTCATTGGGAACTACATGGAACCTGAAGAATGTCAGGGTGATTCCGGAGCTGAAGAAGAAATTGATTTCTGTTGGTCAGCTGGACAAACAAGGACTGGAAGTAAGGTTTGGTGGTGGTAAATGGAGGGTGGTCAATGGTAATTCGGTGATTGCTCAAGGTATGAAGCGTGGGTCATTATATATGGTTGAGGTACCTGCTGAGGGAAGTATGACCGTCCCTGTTAAGCATGACAAAATATGGTTCGCTAAATCTAATTCTAAGAGAGTTCATTTTGCAAACATGAATTCTGGAGCCAAGGGGATGTTAGCTGAACGAGTCGGAAAGTCTAAACCATTAAGGGGATTTTGTGACAGTGGGAGCACGGGGTGTGTTCCGGGTACAGTTACAAAGAGCCGTTGGGTTTTGAAGACTAAGACTGAAAAATTCTCTCCTGTTGGAAGTTTGCAAAGTTTGGAGAGTGTTAGTGGTCCTCGGCGTATCTCTGGAGCTGGTGGAGTGTCCATGCCGGTTGAGACAGGGGATGAGTCGGTGGCGGTATTGACCACGACCGAGTTGGAGCATGTAGGAGCTTCAACTGGCCCTTCTAGTACTTGATGATGAGGGGCGGCTGCAACTAGGAAATTGACTGAGTCTTAGCTTGTTCTTTGGAACAGGAAGCTTGGAAGACTGGTTATGTTAGGAGATTAATTAGAGATGTTCAAGCCTTCAAGTGGGAGATTGTTAGAATGTGAAGGCTGACTTTTCCTAGTCAAATAATTTTGGTAGCCTACTAAGTTTGGTAGCTTGATTTATATTTCCATGTTCACATTAATTGTTTGCATATTATATACATTACAAGATGTGTATAAATAGAGCATTAGTTGAAGAAGAACATGCACCACAACTCAATACCTATAAGAATTGAGTGTATCTCTTGTAATCTCCTCACTCAAATAAAATCTAGTTGTAGCCCGTGGACGTAGGATTTGCACCGAATCCGAACCACGTAAAAATCCTTGTGTTCTTCTTGCTTTATTTTCGTGAGTTTGTGTGTGTGTGATATTGTTTCCGCTGCGTGTACCCTTTCCGATTCCTAACAGATCGTTCCCTTGAAACAATCGCTAGATCTTCAAGGTACGGCTCTGATACCAATTGTTAGGTCGGATTTGACGTGTGCGGAATAATAAGAACGTGAAGATCGAAACAAATATCCAAAGTGCCGAATGATTAATATTCAAATATAATCAAACATGTGAGAGTGTAAAAGGTTATTGCATAAAGCACCTACACCTCACATTGTGAGCTCTACCTAACAAATGACATAAACATGATTATATATAGGTAAGAGCTACAACTAGGGCAAGACCCATCATAATGGGCCATCTAAGCCCACCAAACATCAATCCATGTAGGGCTTTGTACCCCAACAAGGTCGTCGCAAACGAGACCCAATGATACCAAGTGTTATTAACGAACTTTTAAAGAAAGTTGAGAAAAATTTTACCAAAATAATTGAGAAACTTGTAGATACAATAAGAAAGCAAAAAGAGGTTGTGGAGGAAGCGGTCATGGATGATGAATTTTTTGATCCCGTCAACCAAGAATTGGATGGAATGGTAAAATCAAATGTGTTTAATAGTCTACCGCACACACACACACACACACACACACACACACACATATATATATATATATATATATATATATATATATATATATATATATATATATATATATATATATATATATATATATATATATATATATATATATATATATATATATATATATATATATTGAAATTTATATATATTGAAATTTTTATGACAGGAATTTTATCATAATACGACACCGAGAAACGACAATGAAGAAAATTATGAAAACCATAATGATGGTGAAGACGATGATGAGGTGACCATGAGTGAAGTTCCGCCACCAATTTTCAAAGCTAGGCGAAGAAAGTCTTCCCAGTACGTTAAGAGTCCTTTTACGCAGGTATTGTATTTGTTTATGTTTTAGACAATAGGTTTACGGTTTAATTTTGAATTTAATATACAATATAAATTTATAGATCAAAGATTCAACAGTTAAAGAGCGACGTCGAAAGACGATACATGAAGAGCCTAGAACGGGCCTCATACTTGAGTCATATGTACCTTATGGTCAAGATTTTTCGTATGAGTATGTCGTTGGAAGTCCGAAACTGTTGATTCAACATAGACTGTTTAGCTTACCATTTGATATGGAATTTTGGCGAGACCTAATGGGTTAAGAAAAAAGTGGATGGTTGCAATACATGGTTAGTATTAACTTAAACTATAAATTTAGTATTTCTTAGTTTATTAATGTTATTAATTTGACAAATTTTGATTTATCTTGCAGCATGTTACTCTTTGGATCCACCTTTTGTTGGAGAAG
This sequence comes from Cichorium intybus, assembly GCA_023525715.1. Classification (NCBI taxonomy): domain Eukaryota; kingdom Viridiplantae; phylum Streptophyta; class Magnoliopsida; order Asterales; family Asteraceae; genus Cichorium; species Cichorium intybus. The sequence goes on along the minus strand of CM042017.1, from coordinate 71,346,733 downwards.
TGGGTTGAAGGAGACAACTGGTGTCTTATCCCTTCAAATTTCTTCCCTAATGCTAAACCTCGAATTTGGAGTAGAGTGGCATCTGGTGAAGGTGGTGAAACCCATATGAGTCCGGCTTGGTGGAAAATGGATAGGGTACGCATATGATATTTCAAAGTTTGTGTGTGTGTGTGTCTATATATATATATATATATATATATATATATATATATATATATATATATATATATATATATATATATATATATATATATATATATATATATATATATGTGTGTGTGTGTGTGTGTGTGTATATATATATATATATATATATATATATATATATGTATATATATATATATATATATATATATATATATATATACTAGTTGCGTACCCGCGCTATGCGGCGGCGGCAAAAAATTCGTTTCGTTGAATAGTTTTTAGGTGCTAGGTTGCATATGAGAGGGGGAGTTGCCGAATATGAGAGTGATTAAATTCTTTTCGGGCGATTGATTACTTTTTCAACGATATAGGGGACGATAAATACACGAGAGTGTGGGTGGGGAGGGGCATCGTTGAATAGTATGTAAGGTTTTGCTTGCGTGTGTGGTTTTCTGTGATGAATATTTTTAATTCAACTATAAGTTTGTTTTGGGGTAAGATAATTGTATTCTTATTAACATCCTCGTTTGACAACTCTTTTATTAGTTATTTAACAAATAAGACAACTTTTTCGTCATGCAACAAAAGTATATAATTCCAAAAAACACATAATGTATCGTCAATATCATTACAAATGTATTTTACATATCACGTAAAACTTCTCGATATACGACGTTCGATGTGTAAACTCCAGGCGCCTTAAAATCTTTGATAGGCTTCACTAATACTTTTGTATTGTCACGTGATATTCCTCTAGAAAGTGCTACGTAAAGTTGTCCATGCGAGAATACTGATTCCGGTAGAAAAACACCCACATTTGGAATTGTCTGGCCTTGAGCTTTATTGATTGTCATGGCAAAGCTAAGCCGGATTGGAAACTGTTTTCTTTTCAATTTGAATGGAAACATGTCATCTGCTGATGGACAAAGAGGTATTCTTGGCAAAAACACTCTTTTTCCAGCATGAATACCAACTGCTATTTCTGCATCGATGACGTTCAATTGAAAACCTTTGCATATCAATCTTGTGCCATTACATAATCCATTTGAAGGATCAATATTTCGTAAAAGTATTATTGGGCATCCAATTTTGAGTCGAAGGTAGTGAGGGGGCAAACCACTAACATTTAGAGTGTTTAAGAATTCCATCGGATAGAAGTTGTTCTTATCATCTTCTGCTTCGTCAAAACTGTAGTACACCTTTTCCTCTCCAGGGAACCTATCTATCAACAGATCATTTATTTCATCGACATGTTCATTTTTAGTTGATAATATCGCCCGAGAAATAATATAATTTGAAGAATCTCCATTAATTTCCAAAGAAGGAAATACTGCATTAATCAATTCGTCTTTAGATTTAGCTTGATTAGTGTAACGAATGGACATCTCATCAGGTATTCGAATAAAACTTCCATCAATAGCTTCTTCATCTCCATCCCCAACTCGTATTAAAAAATCTGAAAACCATGGATCAGCCAGTGCCCTCATATTTATAGTTAATCGCATCTTTATAATCAAAGGCCAAAGAGGCGACATCCGCAAGCTGGAGTCGACAATTTGTGCTCGAGTTCCACGTCTGACGACTGGCAACACTTGTCTAAAATCACCCCCCAATATCATTATCTTTCCACCAAACGGGAGGCTCACATTTGTAATGTCTTGCATCGTTCTATCCACCGCCTCTACTGCTTGCCTATGAGCCATCGTTGATTCATCCCATATGATGATTTTTGCCAAACAAAGTAGTTTAGCAGCCCCACTCTGTTGTTTGATAATGCATATTGAGTTATTATCAAGATTTATGGGAATCTTAAATCTTGAGTGAGATGTTCTCCCTCCGGGCATATTATTAGCCGCAGCACCTGATGTAGCAGTCGCAAGTGCAATAAGACCACGTGAACGAACTTCAGCAAGCAATGCTTTGTACAAAAAGGTTTTTCCAGTTCCACCAGGACCATCTATAAAGAACACACCTGGCAGATTATAATCTACGTGTCTCATGATCTCATCATATGCAGTTTTCTGGTCTATATTGAGGGAATCTTTAGCACGAAGGTGTTCATCCTCAACAACCACGGAATACTCCTCTTGGACCTCACGATGTCCTTTTGATTCTAAATTGATGGTTGTATTTACTATAGGAAGATCAAAGTCACCAAGATCCTTACCCATAGATTTCAAAAACAAAGCAATATCCAAAAGAACCATACTTTGAACTCGTTCAACACTCTCACATTGTTGCCTATAATCTTCGGAAAGTGAAGTATAGTGGTCATCCCATAACTTTCGAACATCACCAGGCTCGCAATAAATCAAAATAGTTGCAAATAGCCTTCTAAGAGCCCCAGGAAACTGAAATAATGAGGCTTCGGTAAAACATTGAGATAGAATATCATCGGTCTCTATTAATCCTCTCTCAGTGGCAGCTTTACGAAATGTCGGGTGTAATATGTTGTTCACTTTGTAAAGATCTTCAAAGCATGTTGGCCCCTTAACATGTGACAAAAGTATTCGTAAGTAGTATCGCTCTCCTTCAGCTGGGTTAGCAGAAACCAATCTGCCTCTCATTTTTCCTTTTCTTCGAAAATTCCAACAACGATTCTTTGGATTCCATGTAAAGTATTTTGGGAATTCTTTATATAGATATTGCCGTGCAGTCTTATTTTTTTTATTCATGTCGAAAAAAGCAGTCAACGTTGAACTCTTATCTTTCTCCCTCTCAACAATATCAGTCATTGTATCATTATCCGAGAATCTAACGAAGTGCTGGTTTGGGAGATGAAGATGCAAAGCCATGACAGAAGGATGGATTTGAGAAAGGGCAAAGCTGAAAATACGCCATATTGCCTCAGGAGGCGAGACGTAACGTGCATCTTGATATCTCGTGATCTCATTAATAATAGGCTCTGCTCCATCTTGATCAATGTGGACAACTTGTTTGTCATGTCCCTTGTAAACATACTTAAAAGCATATTTCACAGATTTTATGCTCGAGCAAATCTCTACATTCATATGACAATTAAACATCATTAGCAACTTTGGATTGTATGGGACCACCCACCTATTATCTAGTGTATTTCCTCTTACTTCAACCTGTATTTCGTTGTTTCTCCTTCGATATAATGGATATGAGTCCTTTCCCTGTGTTGTCACTTGATTAAATTGTCTTGGATATCTCCACCGACATTCTGCTGGATCACCCTTCATGCAAGGACTTTTTGGTCGTAAATGGCCACAAGGACCATGCATCATGTGGTTCACAACAATTTCATGCATTTTCGGATACATTTTCGGGTCCGGAATTTCAGCGCACACCATCTTGTCATACTGGTCTGGATTTGACATCTTGTGTTCTGATGTCATTATCAGGAGGAAATGTGCGTGAGGCAAACCACGTTTTTGAAACTCTACCACATAAACATATGCTCGAACTACGCCCAATAAATGCTTTTTAAGAAGTTGCTCCTTAAGGTCTTCTAGTTTTGCACGAAAAACTCTTGATACAAGGTCTGGGCGATCTTGTGCACTTTGGCCATATTTCAGTTCACTTTCAATTTCAGGCCAACTTGGATTGCATGTTAGGGTAAGGAATATATCAGGCTTTCCATCATCTTGGACTAACGTCATCGCATCTAGGAACCTTCGTCGCATGTCGCGAGGTCCTCCGATAAAAGATGCAGGTAAGACAACTCGTTGTCCGACTCTACTTGGTTCAACCTCACCGGCATTGACACAATCCACAATTCCTTGGTAAAGGTCAGATCTTATTTTTTTTTGGTTTAATCGACAAAAGAGCAACCGTGATGTCTCGATCTTTATGTACATATCTACCACAAATTGTTGTAGCAATCTTCCACCCAATAATATCAAATTATCAGTTGAACGAATTTGGAATTTGTAACTGTAATACTCACGCATCGATACATTATTCCTATCGTTTATTGAGTTAGTCCCTGCATAATGGTAATGTATTAACAAATAAATATACATTCACTACAAATAGATAATCCATTTTTGGATGTCAGAAACTTTTGTACCTTCTACATGAGCATCGATATCTTCTTCAGCAACTACAACTTCATTGATGGACACCGCAGCCCTTGCTATTTTTGCATGCCAACCAGGCTCCCCATTAGGAAATAACAACGGATAAGATAAAGGATCATAACAACCTTCGTAAGGTTGAATTTGTGTTGGATAGTCAGACCTCCCATACACAACAATGCTTCTTTCGTATGTGCTTATATTGTCATTACCTTCAACCCAAATACCAGCAACCTGTCAATTATTTATTTTAGCACGATGTCTATATAATATGGAACTTGAGATACGGAATTATAATTAAGAAATGTAAACAACAAATACAGACCTCAGATGTGGTCGGACGATTGTACACCCTTTGGTCAAGTTCCACTGATGCATTCAAAGTTACTCTATAGTTATCGAGAGGTCCTAGTTCACGAAGGCTTCGAAATGTTAAAACATATGGATTTGTAGCAAGAGCATTCGACAATTCATGAATGATGTCTTTATCAATATTTGCCAATTGAAGTCTATGTGTAAAGTCGGTTTCAGAATCATAAAAATATAATTGTAAGTACCTAGGTTTTCCATCCCTTGGTACTAACTGGTCTATTTTATGATATATTGCTCCATGGGCTTGAAATGTATATACTCCATCTTTCATACTTGCTAATTCTTCGTCTAAGTCAACCCCCATAGAGGTGAAAGAAAAATTTGTATTGTAAACACGTATGTTTTTTCTAAATTTTCTTCCTTTTTCATTGGGTGATGTGAAAAGTGAGTATAATTCTGGAGGAATATGTGTCGATGCCAACTTTGTTTTTCCACTCATGCAACAAAACGTAGCAAATTCATATTTGAATCGCTTTGCGCCACAATGAACACATGCTTTAACATCCCCCAAAACACGATGTACTTCACCGATGCCATCGAAAATACAAATTTCTGGATCCCTTAGGATAATGTCATTTGGAATCACTGGATCGACATGGATGTAACTGCAACCTTCTTTAACTACAATATAGTGACAAAGAAAATTATTTTTAAACAACCAAATATAAAAGTTTTAAAGTTATATAAAATTTTAAAAACAATAAAGTTAGATATTAACCAAATGTTGATGCTTCATTTATTATCTCCGAACAAATTTGGGAGTTATATTCGCTACGTGGTAAATTACGATCTTGAACTGTCTTCGCTACATGGAGAATGTCATGTGGAATCTCAGTATCGACATGGATGTAACTGCAACCTCCTACAACTACAATATAGTAACAAATAAATTATTTTTAAACAACAAATACGACAGCTTTCAAGTTATATAAAAATTGAAAAACAATAAAGTGAGATATTAACCAAATGTTGATGCTTCGTCTATTATCTTCGAACAAATTTGGGTGTTTTCTTCAATACCTGGTACATTACGATCTTGAACTATGTTCGCTACGTGGAGAATGTCATCTGGAATGACTGTATCGACATGGATGTAACTGCAACATTCTTCAACTGCAATATAGTAACAAAGAAATTATTTTTAAACAACAAATATAAAAGTTTTCAAGTTATATCAAAATTGAAAAAAAGTAAAGTTTGATATTAACCAAATGTTGATGCTTCATCTATTAACTCTGAACAAATTTGGGTGTTAAGTTCGCTACGTGGTACATTGCGATCTTGAACTGTCTTAGTAATTGTAGATAATGGTTCAGTGTTACTCCCTTCATGATAACTTGCAAACATTTTGTTTTTCCCTTTATTTTGTTCATAATAACTTCGATTAACATCTTTCTTGATAAAAGAAACTATTTCATTAGTATGTGGTATGATATTTTCTTTGTTTGATTGGGGGTGGTTTTTATTTCGTTCATAATATTGCTTATTAACTACTCTCCGCTTTTCAGCACTACTTTGGGAAATGTCAGAACAAACAACTTTCTGCATTTTGTTTCGATGGGATCGGGTTTCACAAAACTGAAATCTGTCAGCTAGAATCACTGGATCGACAGAATTTCGATAAACATTTTTCTTAGTCGAAGAAAGTTTATCACTACTCTGGCATATCATCTTTTCTTTGCTTGATTGGTGGTTGTCTTTATTTCGTGCATAATATTGTTGATTAACTTTTCTCCGTTTTTCTTCCCTGGTTTGGGAAACATTGCAATCTTGTGTCATATCACCATTTTCATTTGATGTGCCTCCACTAATCATATTAACCTATAAAATTAAAATATTTAAAAAGCTAATAATATGTTACTAAAACTAATAAAAAATATTTGATATGTTTTAAAGATTGAATATCATCCAAATGACAGCATATAACAATAAATCAATAACAATAATCATACAATATAAGAATCAACTGGAAAATACTTAAACATTATAATTAAATTAATCCAAGTTTCTATATAACCATATTAACCTATAAAATTATAAGATTTAAAAAGCAAATAATATGTTATCGAAACTAATAAAAAAATGGGTTGTAATTTTTAAAGATTTAATATCAGCCAAATGACAGCATATAACAATAAACAAATAACAATAATCTAGAGTATAAAAATCAACAGGAAAATACTTCAACATTAAAATTAAAATAATCCATGTTTTTACATAATGATTCATTAAACCAGTACCAAATGCATTCATCAACAGATCATTAATAAAAACAACATATATTGGTTGCTAAAACAACCACCTCCATAATAACAAATCATCCATAAATAAGGCTGATTTCTTCTGCTTCTGGCATTATTGGACGAAAACGCACCCTCGAAATATACGTAGACGACAAATAGTTATCTGAAATGTTTATTTGATGTATATTAACAAAATAGGTTAATTTGTATAACATAAGTAGTAATTTAGCTTTGACTTACGTCCTCCTTGTTCGCAAAGCATAACACGAGCTACATATATAACCCAATGGTCTCTAATTGCTAGGGAAAGCATAAAGGGTAACGTCTCTGGTGCGTCGTTCAAAATCAGGTTTATTACATACCCCCTATTTAAAAATGAAACATCACTTTTAATTATAAGTATAAAATTATTAACAATAATAATAAATAAAAAAGGGTAACATCTCTGGTGGTTATTCAAAATCAAGTTTATTATATACCCCCTATTTAAAAATGAAGAATCAATTTTAATTATAAGTATAAAATTATTAAAAATAATAATAAATAGGAAATCTTACGATTGATCTTGAAGAGTCATCTCATATGCGCAGTTACGGCCAAGAAAACGTCCACTAATAACTTTGCCAACAACATCTAAATGGCCAATATATTTAGAAATAAAACTTATTTTATATAATAATTTAAAAACCAAATTAAATAATAAATAGTTACCGATCATTAGTCGTAGCCGTTGCATTTTGACAAGAGATTCGATAGAAGGAACCAGCGGATACAATGGAAAATGAAGTTCAGGGCGTCGTTCTAGATTAAATAGTGTATTATCGCTAACGGCAATTACGTATTCATCGTCAAGAAATTTATACCCCCCATATTTTGGGCAGCCAAAGGGATTCCAGGAAAGTTTAAAACATTTTATCGAGTATAGCAACCCAACCAAAATTCTGTTTTGATGCATTTCCATTAGATGACTTGGGATAACCGCCATCATTTTTTCTCTCTAACAAAAAACAATATTATAATTACTAATAAGAAATAAAGATTCATGTAGTTAGGAATATACAAAACTTACATTTTTATCAATCAAAATCACGATGATTCTATCTCTTTTGATATCGCTTAAAATGAATTCAACTCGAGCAAAGGTGAAATGGTACCAACAGTGGGAATTATTGAGGTAACGAAAGGAGGAAACCTCAAAATATTGATCCATTTACTACAAATTCAAAAATAAAACGTGAAAACAAATTTCCAAGTAGTTCAATTTCTTAGATATTAGACGGGCACGAAATACAAGTTATTACCAAATTTTTTAGTTTCCGGTTTTTTTGATTTTGAAAACAGATCTTTTTCCTTTTTCCTGTTTTTAAACGATGTTTTTAAACAAAAAAGAGTAGTACGCGGGTAGAATCTAATGTTAAATGTAAAAGGATGATGCCTTATTTAACAAAGTACACTGCTATAATTACGACAATAATAATAGTACATTGCTATCATGCGAAAATAAGGACAAATTAGGCATTTCGTTTGGTTTGGGACCAAAGTATGTTGCTATGTAAGGTGTCATTTAAAAAGTACAATGCTATAATCTGGACAAAAATTTGTAATGATTTATTTTTGGCAAAACTCGCATTAAACCAAAGTACACTGCTATAATTACGAGAATAACAGAAGTACATTGCTATAATGCGAAATTAAGGACAAATTAAGCATTTCGTTTGGGTTTGGGACCAAAGTATGCTGCTATGTAAGGTGTCATTTATAAAGTACACTGCTATAATAACAACAATAATGGAAGTACATTGCTATAATCCGCCAAAAAAACACAAAGTAAATGGTTATAATTTAGAAAAAAAAAACAAAGTAATCACTGCTATAATAACGACAAAAGAGAAATATAATGCTATAATTCGAAAATAATTACAAATATGAGGCTATAATCCGAAATTAAGCAAACGTTTTATTCGTGTTTACCTTTTTTTCGTGGCTTAAGAAAATTGGAAACCTTCCTGCCTTTGTAGTGGAGCTAATCACTGCTAACAATTAAATAAAAAAATTAAGTAGGATGCTATAATAGCAAGAAAAACATACTTTGGGTTTGGGACCAAAGTATGCTGCTATGTAAGGTGTCATTTAAAAAGTACAATGCTATAATTACAACAATAATGGAAGTACATTGCTATAATCCGCCAAATAAAACACAAAGTAAATGGTTATAATTTGGAAAAAAACAAAGTAAACGCTTATTTTGGCCACAACTCGCATTAAAGAAAAGTACACTGCTAAAATAACGACAAAATAGAAGTACATTGCTATAATTCGAAAATAAGGACAAAGTAACCATTTTGTTTGGGTTTGGGACCAAAGTGTGTTGCTATGTAAGGTGTCATTTAAAAAGTACAATGCTATAATCTGGACAAAAATTAGTAAAGATTTTTTTTGGGCACAACTTGCATTAAAGCAAAGCACACTACTAAAATATCAACATTAATAAAAGTACAGTGCTATAATCCGCCAAATCAAAAACAAAGTAAATGGTTATAATCTGGAAAAAAATATCAAACTAAATGCTTATTTTGGCCACAAGTCGCTTACCTGGTTTATAGGAAAGAATGGTGATGACTGTGAGATAATGATACTGTTGAGCGATTTTGATCTGAAGGACCACCCGATTGTATGCTTGTGGTGTGAGGGTGTGAGCATGCTATTAATATAAACGGTTAGTTGGTCTTGGTTACTTTACTATGTGAGCATGCTAAACTGTTCCCGAAGGTATAAAGTATATTAATATTTATATGAGGTGTGAGCATGCTATTAATATATTAGATTAGTTGGTCTTGGTTATAAGACTATAACTTTTTAGATGATGTGAGCAGGCTTAACTGTTCCCGAGGGTATAAATATATTAATATTTAGATGAGGTTTGAGCATGCTATTAATATATTAGGTTAGTTACTTTTTAGATAATGTGAGCATGCTTTACTGTTCCCGAAGGTATAAAATATATTAATATTTATGAGGCATGCTTTACTGTTCCCGAAGGTATAAAATATATTAATATTTATATGAGGCATGCTTTACTGTTCCCGAAGGTATAAAGTATATTAATTTTTAGGTTAGTTACTTCCGAATGTATAAAAAAAACTTTTGTGCTCTGGGTTAATTGTGAAAAGTACTGAAATTCAATTTTAAAACCTTTAAAATTATTTAATTTTAAAACTTTTCAAATTATTTAAATTTTCAAAACCAAATCTCGTAAGAAACCAAAAAATTAAAACTAAGATTGTATTTTATAGATTTATCCACTGAGATTGTATTTTATAGATTTATCCACCGAAATTATTTAAAAAAGAACCCCAAATAATGGTGTGTAATAGAGAGGGGGACGGACAATGATAACCTGATAAGTTTTCTTTGATGTGTAAATGTGCTAGAAAAGCATTCCATGGTGGATACCCTACACCACTCCCACAAACATGAACATCGAACCTCATAGATAAAGAACTGCAAAATTTGTTGACTTTAATTAAGTTGACATTTCATATAAACTGAACAAACGAAAATTCCAAAGAACCCCAAATAATTGTGTGTAATAGAACACTACAAGTAAATCACCTACCATGGTTAGACTGGTATACCGAGTAGAAAGCCAAGTCAAAAAGAAACCTGCAAATAAATCAGAATCATGAAACTGTTAAATATTCTTTTTGTATATGATAAGTGGTAACATTATTCCATTCCACCACCAATAGTACAATATTAACTAAGATAAATCCCGAAAATGCCCCTCTATGCTAGATATTTGTAATCAGTGCTCATCTTACTATTTTAACTGTTGGAAATATTCTTCCATGAAACTTTTAAATATTCTTTTTGTATATGATAAGTGGTAATAAGATCAAACTGTCTTCCAGATTTTGCCACAAAAAATTGGAAGTTTAACTGCAACCTGGAACATTATTCCATTCCACCACCAATAGTACAATATTAAATAAGATAAATCCCGAAATTTACCCCTTCTTGCATATGTGTACTTCAGTAACGGTTGGAAAAGCATTCCATGGTGGATACCCTATACCACTCCCACAAACATGAACATCGAACCTCATAGATAAAGAACTGCAAAATTTGTTGACTTTAATTAAGTTGACATTTCATATAAACTGAACAAACGAAAATTCCTAAGAACCCCAAATAATTGTGTGTAATAGAACACTACAAGTAAATCACCTACCATGATTAGACTGGTATACCGAGTAGAAAGCCAAGTCAAAAAGAAACCTGCAAATAAATCAGAATCATGAAACTTTTAAATATTCTTTTTGTATATGATAAATGGTAATATGATCAAACTGTCTTCCAGATTTTGCCACAAAAAATTGGAAGTTTAACTGCAACCTGGAACATTATTCCATTCCACCACCAATAATACAATATTAAATAAGATAAATCCCGAAAATGGCCCTCTATGCTAGATATTTCTAATCAGTACTCATCTTACTATTTTAACTATTTTACCCCTTCTTGCATATGTGTACTTCAGTAACGGTTTAGCATATAACTATAAAATTATATTTTCCAAGAGCCATTCAAGCTAAACTAATACATTCCAAATGTTGATAGAGGCAGTGAGTCAAAAGAAACCGAGTAACAATCCTTCATCATGAAACCGAGTAACAAATCTAAATATGAAAACTTAGACACACATACTCATATAGACGAATTAAAATCCAAAGACAAAAGCCTTCCAGTCTGTCTTTGATATACAAATCCAAAGACAAAAGCCTAAAACTTAAACCCAAATGAGAACTAAACAATGTTTTTGTCAGCAAATTGTATAAGATACAAATGAATACATGAAAAGATGTAGATAGAGCACCATCTTACGTATCTATATCCTTCATTTGTAGATGTAGATTTGAAAAGATGAAGCACAAAACCACTAAAGATCTAAACTTTCAGAATTAAACATACACAAACATATAGAATTTAACATAGACAAACATATTAAGCGGTCTTCTTGAAATTGACGGCCTTCTTGATGGGGCTTCATACCGTAGTCGATGGTGGAGAAGGGCGGAACCGTTTGTGGTTAATCGATCGATTGTTGTGGAGTTAGGGATCGACCGGTTGCGGAGTGCAATGTGGTTAATCGATCGACTGTGGAGAACGGCGGAGCGCAATGTGGTTAATCGATCGATCGACTGTGGTTAATCGATCGACTGGTTAATCGATCGCCTTGGCTTAAGCGGTGGAAGAAGGTGGTCACAGCGGTGGAGATAAATCACGAAGAAGGGTTAACTGGTGGCGGATGAAGTCGACGAAGGGTTAACTCGTGATTAAGTGGTGGCATACCGAAGACGATGGCGGAGAAAGGGGGATTAAGTGGTGGCGGAGTGGTTGGTTGAGCGAGGAGGAATGAAGGGGATGGTGAGCTTCTGAAGGTTACGGCGGATGAAGGCGATGAAGAGGTATATCTCTGCTAGGGTTAGAAGGATGAGGATATTTAAATGCCAGATATGAATAGAAATACGCATGGCCACGTGATCTGAATATTTCGGGAAGATCAAATTCCTCAAAGGAGGAGAGCACGCGCATGTATCCGGAAATATTCCCCTGTGCATTTACAAATGCACAGCTGCAAGTAGTGCACGCCTAGGGTTGAAAGAGTCGTCCAAGCCAAGCTGCATTAAAAGGAGGTACAGTCTTAAAAATTAAGACAAGTAAGCATTAAACGGTTGTAACTTATATATGCTTAATAAGATAGTAAAGATATATATAAGTAAAAGGTCGTTAATATTAATCGAATTTATTTTAGGTGTTCTTCCATGTAAACGTTAAAGATCAGAATTGGATGTTAGGAGAATTACGTTTGAACACCATGAAAATCCACCTTTACGATAGCTTACTACAGGGTAGTTACTACAATATCCTTGTAGAACAAGGGCATATCCAGAAATTCAAAACGGAAGTTGTTGCCCTGTTGGATTCAATAAAGTATTGGAATAAATGAGGCATCCCTAGAAGAGAGGTTGATTTGGATTTCATCATCGAAGCATGGGTGCCTCAACAGTCCGGGCCATTAGGAGATTGTGCTGTTTGGTCTTGTTTATTGTTAGAGTATGTTATATCTGTGGTTCGGGTTCCTGTACAGGGGGACGCAAATTATATGCCCACAGATTATATGGCTAGGGTATTTCGTGAACGTATGGGTCGTATTTTTTGGGGTTCCCGTTCAAGTTATTATTAGACGGTGTATGTTAAAATAATTTGTAGACGATTTATGTAAAGGATATAATATTGAGTATTTATGTCGTTATAAGTTTCTAAAAACTTGCATCTACAAAACGTTGTAGATAGAAATCTTCATTACACACAGAATAAACAATACAAAGCCATAGAAAGTAGATGACATCCGTCATTTGCTAACATTCATAAAAACTAAAAATACATATAAAATAGGGAAAATTTCATAAAAAGACACTAACTTTTCAGAAAATTTCGATTTTGACACTGTGTTATTTTTTTTTTCAATTAAGTCACTAAGTTTTCAATTTTTTCAATTAAGTCACTATGTTTTCCATTTTGTTTCAATTTTGACCATTTGACCGGTTAACCCGGTAGCCAGCTGACGTGGCATGATGATGTGTCAGTCTTTGATGATGCGACGCTGACTTGGCATGCTGATGTGGCACCCGAGTGTCAAAATTGAAACAAAATTGAAAACATAGTGACTTAATTGGAAAAAATTGAAAACTTAGTGTCTTAATTGAAAAAAAATAACACAGTGTCAAAATCGAATTTTTTTAAAAAAGTTAGTGTCTTTTTTAGAACTTTTTCTACATTTTTTAAAAATATAAATACGTATTTTTATGTTTTTAGAAGTATAAATATATTTTTTTTTACAAGTATAAATACGTATTTTTATATTTTTTAGAAACATAGATACATTGTCATAAGTATATATAAATGTATTTTTATGCTTTTAAAAATATAAATACGTTTTTCTGCATATAAACATGTATATATCAATAAAATACGTATTATAAAACGATTTTAAAACTTTTTCTCGATATTTTTCCATTATAAACATGCTTTTGATTGATACGTTATGTGATTATATGGAAACAAACGTATTTTATACTTCTAAAAGCATAAAAATACGTATTTATACTTTTAAAAAATGTAGAAAAAGTTCCAAAAAAGACACTAACTTTTTAAAAAAATTCGATTTTGACACTGTTTTATTTTTTTTCAATTAAGACACTAAGTTTTCAATTTTTTCCAATTAAGTCACTATGTTTTCAATTTTGTTTCAATTTTGACACTTGAGTGCCACGTCAGCATGCCACATCAGCGTCGCATCATCAAAGACTGACACGTCATCATGCCACGTCAGCTAGCTACCAGGTTGACCGGTCAAATGGTCAAAATTGAGACAAAATGGAAAACATAGTGACTTAATTGAAAAAAATTGAAAACTTAGTGACTTAATAGAAAAAAAATACCACAGTGTCAAAATCGAAATTTTTTGAAAAGTTAGTGTCTTTTATGAAATTTGCCCTATAAAATACGACTATACCATAAACGTAAACAAAGGTTTTACGGATGAATTTGAGATAGGTGCAAGCGGGCAGTGTCTTTGTGACATTCAAACAGATTGGTGTACTGTTCAATGAGACAAACTGCATTACGAAGAATTTCACTTCGGTCTTGTAAAGTAGATTGCGGCCCAGATAATTGATTGATTGTAGACATAGTTGAGATAAAACGTTGAATATCTACATGCATTTTGATCACAAGCATTTGCAAATTATAATGCGCTACCTTTATACGATCATCTGGTATCATACGTGTTATTTGGAAATCAAATTCCTCCAATTGTTCTTGGACATGTCGAAAAAGCCCTGGTCATCAATAACACGTGAGTGTCAACCAATCTATTTATACGTTCGTCGAGATCTGTCAACTCATTATGTAAGACATTATCAACGGTTGTATCCTGATATAAAAAAACAAAATCAGTTCACTGAAAACCATTTTCACATGTTACAAGATTTAAACAACTTAACAAAGTAAAAGAATTATGATAGCTTACAACTCTGCTTGAGGAACCCCTTTGGTGATCCATTGATCAATATGAGTAACTGAATGAATGACATTGGATTGAACTTAGTGTATATATAGGGTAGTACATTGTATGAAATTATGAGTTGTCGTTTCAACTATTCTAGTCACTATTAAAGACACTGCTCCCTATTGCAGGACACTATAAAGTACCCTATCGACATGACATTTCACTGTAATTCGCAGTCAGACCCACTAATTTCGTAGTCAAACTAACACATGAGTAATTGAATGAATGACATCGGTTTGAAGTTAGTTTATATATAGGGTAGTACGTTGTATTAAATGATGAGTTGTCGTTTCAACTAGTCCATCTCGCCAGTTTCTTTTAAATAGGATTGTCACTATTAATCATAACTCATTACAGTACATAGAGAAGTGTGTTGCTTGAAAGGTTGACTTGTCGTTTCAACTGTTTAATATCATCATTAATTTATGCAGTGGTGTCACAAATGACTATTATTAATTATATAGCCCAGCTAGAGGAATCGCAGCCCATCAAGAGGAAAACGCAGCCCATGGGAGCCCGTCTAGAGGAAAACGCAGGTCATGTTTGACTATGAAATAAGTGGGTTTGATTACGAAATGCAGTGAAATGTCATGTCCATAGGTTACTGTATAGTGTCCTGCAATAGGGAGCAAGGAAGTAAAAATTTTCATTCAATTGAGTAGAAATCTAAGATGATTCCATGAAACTGCTTTTACAACCTACAAATAACGTAAAAGTAAACATAATTAAACCCCCATTTAGCTCAAATCCACGGTAGGATAAACTGATTCACTCTGTGACATGCTACTAGAGTCTCCTCTTATGCTCGTTTTCCCTTTCTTGTCTGAAACACGACGTTTGCTTGATCCTTTGGGTTTACGGGTTGGAACTAATGCAGGACATGTAGTTCTTGTGTGACCCCTTTGATGGCAACGAGAACATTCTTTTATTATTGGACCCTCACCTTGTGACGGTATACGATCCATATTTCTTGGTCTTCCAGGTAGACGTCTGTCCATCATTGGAGGTCTCACAAAAATCAAATCGTCTGGTGTCTCCCAATCAGAAGGGGTGGGTAGAGAGTTGATAATGTACTCGTACATCTTTCTATAAAACACAATGTGATATGCATTATGGGCCCATCCAGTACGATCTCCATGGTTTAAGCTATTTAAAACTCTTATTAGATGACCACAAGGTATACCAGACAGTTGCCACTTACGACATGAACACGTTGAGTCTGCAAAATCGACAATCCCATCTCTAAGGAAGTCTACAACCTGGAATCTTGAATTTGAAATTGGATGGACTATCCAGTTGCTGCTTTTTGTCATTCTTTTACGAATTTTTTCTTCCGCCCATGGAGTTAGTGTTGTTTTAATATCGGCTAAAAAATATAAAGTTTCTCGGTCAATATTTTTTTATACAAAGTAAATACGACAATGTTATTATTGTATGATGAATGATGTAACTCTTACCTCCACGATTGCGGCGTTCAAAATACCATTGCGGCATTGTTGTTCGAAAAAAGTCAATGAGCATCAGCACTGGCATCTTTATGGCGTATCGAGATAGTGCGTTTATGGACTCGGCGCTGTTGGATGTCATAAGATTAAACCACATTCCTTCAAATCTAGATCGAGCCCATTTTTCTGGACCTGCATTCTCCAAGTATGCATACAATTCAGGTTTATAATTGTTAATCCTTTGCATCCATTCATTAAATACTTCGATTGTATATGTTTTACAGGCCGCCCAAAAAAATGACTTGATTCGTTTTGATGATCCAAACTTGGTCACTACATTAGAATATAAATGATGACCACAAATATCATGATGTGCGGTCGGGAAAATGTTTTCAATGGTTGCGGCTATTGCCGCATGCCTATCAAATATGAAAGTAAGAGATCCCATGTCAACAACACAATCGTGCAATTTTTCCATGAACAAAGACCATGTTTCTGTGCACTCGCTCTTGCATATTGCGTATGCTACCAGTAATATTTGATTATTACCATCCATCGCAACTGCCAATAACATGGTGCCCTTGAAGTCGCCCTTGAGGTGGGCAGCGTCTACAACCAATGTAGGTCTACACCAATTTCGGAAGGCATGTAACTGCAAAATGTATATTGTGTTAATTCTACAGTTACATTCGTTTAGTAGTGGTTTTGCAATTGATTAGTTAAAACGTAACTTACAGCGCAGCCTAATGATTTAAAAACAAATTGAAAGCGATCGTCAGCATCTTTTCTGATTGAAGTTACAGTTCCAGGATTATGCTTTTCCAAGTTGAAGCAATACACAGGGAGTCTTGTGAACGATTCCGCTGGGTCACCACTTAACAAATACAATGCATATTGTTTCGCCCTCCATGCTTGTTTGTAACTAATATCAATTCTCTACTTTGAATTGATATCACGTATTATGTCGTTGCCACGATATACCCTACTTTGGTTGGCAGCCATAACCTCAGATAAAAGATGACCCAATACTTTCTTGTTTGCTAGGCGATGGTTTGGGTTGAGTTGTGACGACGAGCACGTGTGTTCATCAACAATCTTAGTGCAGTGGAATGAGTTGTCACCGCCTTTTTCTGCTGTAGCTGTAAAGCACCAAGTACAGTTATCTTGACAACAAATAGCCTCATACCTTGTTTTTGTTGACCTTTTAATTTTGAATTGAAAACCTTCGGTCATACTTTTAACACCAAGTGCAATTTTCATAGCTTCTTTGTCTTTGTAGGCTTGGAAAACTCTAATCTTTTGTGATGGGTGGTGGCTGTAAGATGGAGTTTTTATCTTTGATGGGACAGGACATGGCGGCGGCTGTGGCATACCGTATAACAATGTGCTTCTTAATCGATTGTCTTGAACATTATTTGACGCTCCTTCGTTGTCTTTTTGATCAGCCGTCACCCCTTCTTCACCATCACTTCCTTCCAGGTCCGATAAACGTAAATCACCATCAACGGGATCCCCATTTGGTGCTAGATTACCATCATTTAGAAGAACAAAAACTTCATCGTAGTTTTTTTATCAGCCGTCACTGCATTACTCATCATATTTTTTTGGAAAAATCATCTGCAGAAGTGCCAATGTCGTCATCTCCTACGTACTTGAATATTAATATTTACACTTTCTATATAAACGTTACCGATAACCTTCTTTAGACCTTCAAAAGTAAAACTTTCCGTCATCAAAATACTGGGTTAATCATGTTTGTGAACACATATAATAATACACTTCACGTTAAAAAATATTTCAAGTAAATCGGAGTTCGTATGGAGAAACTACGACCGTTCAAAGTTGGACAAAAAATAAATAAACGTTACCGACAACCTTCTTTAGACCTTCAAAACTAAATCTTTCCGACATCAAATAATTTGGTTAATCATGTTTGTGAACACATCTACTAATACGCTTCACGTTAAAAAAAATTTCAAGTAAATCGGAGTTCGTATGGAGAAACTACGACCGTTCAAGTTGGACAAAAATAAATAAACGTTACCGACAACCTTCTTTAGACCTTCAAAACTAAATCTTTCCGACATAAAATAATTTGGTCAATCATGTTTGTGTACACATCTACTAATACACTTCACGTTAAAAAAAATTACAAGTAAATCGGAGTTCGTATGGAGAAACTACGACCGTTCGAAGTTGGACAAATAATTAATAAACTTTACCGACAACCTCGTTTAGAGGTTCAAAAGGAACACTTTCCGACATTATAAATTTTTGTTAATCATGTTTGTGAACACATCTACTGATACACTTCACGTTAAAAAAAAAAACTTCAATTCAATCCGAGTTCGTATGAACAAATGACGAGTGTTCAAAGTTGGACAAAAATTACAACTAAACTCATGAACCATCAAGAACCTCAAGAACATGTGGGAGGAAAACGAAGGAAAACGCAAGGGAAGGGGAGGAAAACGCAGCCGACGATGAACCTCAAGAACATGTGGGAGGAAAACAGAGGAAAACGCAGGGGAAGGGGACGAAAACGCAATCGAGTCAGAGCAAAACGCAGCCGACAATTGAATAGAGGAAAACGCAGCCGGGAGGAGGAAAACGCAGCCGAGCCCTGCGAGTTGCGTTTTTGTTGGTTAGTTTGAGGCATGGTCCGATTTTTTGGCTATTTTGAAGAAAACTCTTATGGTATTAGGCTATTTTAGTCATTTTCTCTAAAAATAATACTTTTTGTAATTAAGTATACCTTTTGTTAGAATTATCGCTTGATACGAAGAGTTTTTTGCCTTTTTATCTTTTTAGTCATGGATTGATACACATGCATTGTAGACTCAATTTCGTTTTATAATTAGGATAACACATTTGTAATTTTAGTGTTATGAAGATATTATAATATTTTAATGTAGTTATTACTATAAATATTTAAATTTCTGTTTGATTTAAGGCACATAATATTTTATACAGTATTTAAAGTATCAAGTTAATTATTATTATCGAAAGTTTTATAATAAACATGAATTAAAAATAATATTTTGACACAATCAAGTTAAGGCACGTTTGGTACGGAGAAATGGAATTGCAACGGAGAATGGAAAATGCAGAGAAAGAGAATTGAATTGGAAAAAGAGAATTGATTCCCGTGTTTGGTAGGACAGAGAATTCATAAGAGAAATGTTGCTGAGAATCATTTCTCTTGTTTGGTTGTGTTAAAAAATGAAACGAATATGAGTTCTTTTTTATCTTTTTGTTGAAAAGAATTGTGATTGTATGGTTTTGTTGATGAAATTACAGGTTGTATTGGTTCAATTACTTTCCTGGACAATGTATTAGAAGTAGTCAAAAAGCTTCGTCCCATCAATCCTACACATAATATTTTATACAGTATTTAAAGTATCAAGTTAATTATTATTATCGAAAGTTTTATAATAAACATGAATTAAAAATAATATTTTGACACAATCAAGTTAAGGCACGTTTGGTACGGAGAAATAGAATTGCAACGGAGAATGGAAAATGCAGAGAAAGAGAATTGAATTGGAAAAAGAGAATTGATTCCCGTGTTTGGTAGGACAGAGAATTCATAAGAGAAATGTTGCTGATAATCATTTCTCTTGTTTGGTTGTGTTAAAAAATGAAACGAATATGAGTTCTTTTTTATCTTTTTGTTGAAAAGAATTGTGATTGTATGGTTTTGTTGATGAAATTACAGGTTGTATTGGTTCAATTACTTTCCTGGACAATGTATTAGAAGTAGTCAAAAAGCTTCGTCCCATCAATCCTACACTTATGAAGGACGGAAAAATAGAGCCAATGCAAGTCTCAAGTTTGCAATTAACAGAGAAAGAGAAGCACAGAAAAACAAAGTCGTTGAATAAACAACCAAACCACATCATCAAGCCGATCATTACGTTAATGGAGGTGTGAGTAATCGACAAAGTCGTTGGATGAAATCTTGCCACCGAATGCGATCAGTTCTTGAATGGAAGTTGAAGTCGACCAGTTGTTGATTGGAATCGGGTTTGGAAGACGCGATTAAAGTTGTCGTGGATAGTAGGGCAAAATCTGGGCCGATAAGAAGAAAAATACACGAAAATCTTGAATTGTAGTTGATAAGGGTCGAAGTAGGGTTGTCGCAATTTCTCCGCCTTCTTTTTTTTATTTCTCCGTTTCTTTTTTCTATTTCTCGTCACTTGATTCCCCCTTTTTCTCTATATTTATTAGGGAATTATTTGGATGGAAATGGAATTTGTTTATTTCTTTTCTCTCACTTTTTATTATGATTATTATTTGAATGTACTAGAAGAACAAAAATTACCAAAATGAATGTAATAATTTGTATTCATAACAAATTATTTGTCTCGATTTTCAAAATGTACGTTTACGACATCTATTAGTAAATTTAGTTTTGTCTAAAGTTTTTATACGTGTATGAGCCTATATTACTATGTTTTCAATGAGTTTTAAGACGTTATACCGATTTTTCCTATTTGGTTTCGATTTTAGAAAAAATTAAACGCTCATCATACTCAAGACAACTATTTATGCTCGTCTCATCAAATTAAACTTTTTATAACATCCTTTCGGAAATAAAGGCCGAAAGAAAACTATTCGTCATCATCCTCTCTGACACAATTGTATACATTATAAATTTATTTTAGTGGTAATATTATTTTCTTATGGATTGCATATTCTTTGTAATGTGAAATATTTCGGAAATTAATGATTTATCGAATGAAAACTATTGAATAGTAGCCAAAATGAAACTAATCGTCATAACAAACTACCCGTCAATAGGAACTATTCCCGGTTGACGCATACAACGCTCGCCGCATTGTGCACGCACCCCACTCACTTATATAACGTCTGTCAAAAAGAAATTAATCGCCGAAAAAAAACTATTCGCCGCCCCCATTGAATGCCCACTGCATTGCACGGGTACTCTACTAGTATATATAAAGGGTTTTATGTAAATTTATGAACTAAAAACCTAAGTTCACATGTAACCTATAAGGATCTATGTTTTCTTCTAATTGAACATATAAGAAAATCCTGAAGGCCAAACAAAAAGTGCTAAAATAAATAAATCAGAAAACTAACCTTTTAATTGTTTCTTGCAAGCTAAGCAACGCAAGTGCCTTGCCTCAAATGAAGTCACACCCAAGCTAGGAGGGAAAGTCACGAAATTCTTGAGAGAATTGGGTAAAGATGGCGCAGGTTTTGGGGATCTGAGGCTCCTTATTTATAGCCTCCAACAGATAACCAGATAAGCCTTTAGAGATAAGCCTTTTGAATTCAAATAAGATAAACATTTATCTAATTAATTCAATCTTGTTTATCTCTTATTAATTTCGAAATCTATATATTTAATATATAATTTCAACTGGTTATAATGCTGCTAAAATGTCACTTACTCAACTATTAAATAATTATAATTTTAGTCCCTGCACCTTTAATTAATTAAATTAATCACCAAATTAATTCCAATTAATTCCAGATTAATTTTTAATTAATTAATATAGTTTCTAATTAATATATTATCACTTTAATATATTAATAAACCATTTATTTAATTTCTATTGATTTATTAATCACACAATAAATCAATCTTTCTCTCTACTGAACTTTCTACCAAACCTCAAGCGATGAGGGCAACCCAAATGGACTATGCTACTATTAATTAGGTAAATACTAATTATTAGTCATGGCTTAGACACCTAATCCAATAGTCTCCCACTTGGATAAGTCTATGACTATAATTACCAATTTAACCTCTAATTAATCAGCAAACTGTAGCTTCCTTGAAACTGCTGTCGAACTCTGACCCAGTCAGTTCTGTCCATAGATAAGTGATCATATGATCCTTCGTCCAACAAGATATTTTCTGGAAACAAGACATGGATTGAGATCAATATCTGTCTGATACTCTGTTTCCCGATTTCTGATTCTGCTTATGACTTTAAAACTTCTAAGTGAACACATCAATTTAGTCCAGGCTGGCCAGCACTTTAGTCAACTTCAAAATCATCGAGAGGCCTACGTATATCTGTTTCCCATCAGGGTCAAGGAACGAATAAGCTTCAACTCATATGCTTATATATTTTACCAGTCAAATCATTCACAACAACACGTTTTATGACATCGAGTTACCGAAGCGTTTTCGTATTATCAATGAACAACTTCCTTGTAAATTATATTCATATCTCTCCACTTCAAGATCATAAGATATTATCGTCTCAACATTGCTTGTGATATAATCCATGAAGCAATTTATTGAGCGTGGGTTTATCCAATACTCAAATCTCTATTTCTAAGTACTCATGAATGTTGTAGCAATCCTATTGCTATGTCTAACTCCTTAGACAGTCTACAAACCAATTCATGACAGTCTTGATTCAATACTTACTTCCCAAAGTATGAGCGATTGTGAACCTTTCTGAATAATTAAATTATTCGGGAAGTAAAACATGCGAAAGTGAAACATAAAGATCTGACTGGCAGCTACTCCTGCTTATTACCAAGTCTCCACAAGGTAATCACCAAGTCGGACCTTGTCATAAACTATTATCGGTTTCAAGATTTCTTTTAAACTTTCAATTCTAATTTTACAGCTATGTCTTTATGAACCTTACACTCTTTCTATTTATCCAAATTATCTTATACTTATACACTTTATTGCAGATGATCCAATCGGATGCTCATCCGATAACATCTCAATATGTTATCTTGTCTATTTCACTCCTAACTCCATTCTGGCAATGTGTATTGTGACTTCTTATGGTTCTGGGGTCTTTAGTCTACTTGACTGCACCCTAAGACTATTTCGAGGTGTCATGATGTGCCGGTGAACCACACACACTCCATCAGAATACCAACGAGATTCTTTAACCATCAAGTCCTTTAACATCATGTCCTGACGTTAATAATTACCAATTTGAAAAATCTTTCATATTAACACTATCACCCCAATCATTTCCTAATGAATTCTCACTTGAGTTCAAACAATCCATCCAGTACTCCCAGCCAAACAATGTCATGAATCCAACTTACTATGCCCTAAGCATCAAGTTATCAGGACATGTTCATGACATTATGATCGATCCAAGAAACTTGTGGAACTCGATCTAATCTTATTCCAAACCCTTTTGGAATCCAAAGATTATTTATAATTTTTGTGTCATGATTTTTGAAAAACTATTTCCTTTCGGAGACTCTTCTCATGCATCTTGAATCTTATCAAGATCATGCTTACAATGGCTAAGTCTATGCTGGCGATTTCATCTATCCAATAGATGACTGTGATTTACGTGAGTATGTTGCACCTTCTTAATTTCTTTCATGCCAAGTCATCACACTTTGCAATGATAAGGAAACCCTTTCCTGGGGCTATGCATCTTGAATCTCATCAAGATCATCTTGGCAGAGCTTCGATCTATCTCACAGACGTTTACAACCACCTGAGTATGTCGTATCTCTATAGCGATCTGTCTCTTAACACCAAGTCATTACACTTTGTAATGAAAGGAGACGTTTCCTAGAAATAGTATGTAACCCACATATGTAGATAGTAGATAACAGTGACACTCCCACTGGCTTTGCCACGGTTATGGACTATTCACAAAATCCAGGACTTTTGGCACATTTTGAGAATGTGAAGTCCAAACCTTTCTGACATAGTTACTGGAATCTTTCAGCCTATTCAAAAAATCCAAACTTTTGGCATATTTTGAGAATCTGAATATCCTTTCTTGCAAGGTGCCCGTGGGGTAAATCCCGGGCTCATATACCTTTGTACTGGGACACTCTTTGTAAGTCCCTATTAGTGTGCCGGTGATCCACACGCACTCCACTAACGATTCACAATGTGTCATGCAGTTTCCTTTCGGATTTCATCTTCTATTGAGAGTGCTGTTCCCGGAATCAATTACTTGACTCTGAGTATCGTCTCACTCAACCAGATGTTCTGAAGGTATGTGTCTGTCCATGTCTCTTTTTTTTTGATGATTCAGTTACTCCCACTGGTTTTTAGACCAGGTGTAAAATCAATCAAATTTTCACATAGACTGTGTCTCGCCCTAAGGTTCTCTTTTTTGGCATCAACCGGGCTCACCAATGCTTCCAAGTAGTCGGATTGTAAATCTGTACCAACTATAGTGTTTTACCACCAATCGGTATGTCACCCCAATCATAACTACTTATGATAGTGATCAATACTACTGGTCAAGAGGAGATTATGTCAGTTGTAAAACAGAAATCTGATTTCTGCTCCAAGCCTAGTGATGACTAAAGGTTCTTTCACTTGGCTAATCCTGAACACATTCAGGACTGCACTAACTCCCACTGTTTCCTTAGAACATGAGTTCTTTCAAAAAAACTTTTCTTTTACAGTTACAGCGGGATAGCCAATGAAACGACATTGTTGATCATGTTCAGGCTAGTCATGAGGTTCGGATGAACACTACAAGACCCTGGACATTTCTATCTACAAGTGGGATAATCCCAGCTTTACATTTCAGACAGTGTCTGTAGGACCTACTTAGTCTAGGATGTGGTCGGAATATGGTTTATATGGACTGACTGGTATAGTATTCAAATCATTGGAAACTAATTGGCAATGTATCTCATACATCGAGGATCGAACTGTTTCGACCAATGCTCCATTATCTTCCATAAGACACATTATAACTATTAATGTTCTTGGAAGAGAATGAGCCATTGGAGCTATGCCTGTCCAAGAGTGACTCGTATAAAGTCAACAGTTGACGTATTTCCATTAAAGCCTTTTTCTGGTCTTCCTTTCTATATGTCTGAATGAACAGATCGTACACACTAGTCAGCGAAGCGAGTAGAATGTCAACACTCATCTGGTGGCTCATGGAATAACCAAGTTTGTACAATTCGCCTATGTAGGCTTCAATCTAAAGAACATGCGAATTGATGCTACTTACTTCATTTAGCTTGCACTCTGCAAGTCTTTTGAAGATCCTAGCTCGTTCCTCTTCAACTGGTTTTTGGAACCTTTCCTCAACCAGTTGCATTAACTCATATGGCCCCAAGGATTCAAAATACTTGCGGATCTCGGGGTCAATGGTTAATAGCATGAGGTCACGAATCTTTTCAGATTCATCAACTAAGAGGTTATGCTTATCATGAGAACCTTTTATGATGACTTGTTCCGGTGGGACATGGATTGGATACTCGGTGAGATGTAGCTTTCCAGCAATGCCGAGAACCAGTCTCCAATTGCAAAGCCATTCCTTACACTTGAGGCCAGTCAGCCTTTCCATATTTGGCAGGTGCATTCTGATGCTTTCAGAAATAGGTGAAGGAGGAGAAGGAGGAGAATTGACACTTGACATCTATAAAAGAAACAAAATTTATCAGTTTAATAGATCCTTTTAAACAATTACCCAATATGTTATTTAATAAGGCTAGGATCCAAAATACCCCAGTGATGGTGTGAAGAGGGATGCCGTAATCACAACATATTGGTCATTAAGGTAGATAAACACTTATCAATTTCATCTAATGAAATTCCTAGATCTGTTGAGATTCATTGAACTTTTCAATGGCATGTTTAATCTCTGATGTGCTCCACTGTTTGTGACTGGGATGCCGAGGATCACAAACTGGATGTGAATAACCATGCAAATTAGCTTGGTACTCTCGGGTTAATTATCATCTCTAATTGATGTGCCGGTAAACCACACACGCTCCATCAACAATGATAACACCCGGGAAACCCATTGCAACTCTTTATAAACCCCTATTGGTGTGTCGGTAAACCACACATGCTCCACCAATGTTTCATAAAGTGCAATGTGCAATTTCATGGATTAGCACTAATTCACATTTTTCCTAAAGTAACTAGATTTGGGTTGTATTAAGCTGTTCCAGTACTTTGAATAACATCATTATACTTTTAATGAGATTAAGTTGGTCCTATCAAACCCGTTCGGCTAACGACACTCCACAGATCAGGCGAGCAGTGGGTGAGAGTGGACACCTATTAGACTGTCATTTTATAGGCAGTCTCCTTATACCCACTTTATAGATCAGCTCCGTGAATGAGGCCTACTATTGATTTGACTAACCATTAAATCTTATACATATAATATTAACTTTTAATTATAATATATATAAGATGAATTTTAAACCTTTTAAAATGTTTTTGGTTTGTCTTTTAATTTATAGGAATTTAAACTATTAAATTTAAAATTAAATTAAACCTTTAAGTTATCTTTTAATTAAACAATTAATTAAATTTGGATATTTTAGTCTTTTAAAATATTCCGAGATTTATCCTTTAATTTTTCGAAATTTAAGGCTATTAAATTTAAATGAAATTAAATCCTTAATTATCCTTTAATTAAACAATTAATTAAATTAATTAAATTTAGATAAGTATCAAAAATTAATCAAATTAATTTAAACCTATCTTAAAGCCCCTAAAATCAAAAATTAGCAATCAAAGGGTTTAAGGTTATCTATTTAATTAAATAATTAAAGTTACCAAAAATAGAAAACCATCTAAAACCCTAATTGGCCAAAATCGCAAATAATGGGGGGAGGGGCTAGGGTTTCTAAAACCCTAACCCTAAAAATCGAAAATCATCATATTAGGGTTTAGAAGCTTTTAAACCCTAATTTTTTAGGAAAACAATTATAACAGTTCAACAAGAAAACAACCAAAAGCTCTGATACCACTAAAGAGTTTTATGCAAATCTATGAACTAAAAACCTAAGTTCAAATGCAACCTATAAGGATCTATGTTTTCTTCTAATTGAACATATAACAAAATCCTAAAGGCCAAACAAAAATTGCTAAAATAAATAAATCAGAAAACTAACATTTTAGTCGTTTCTTGCAAGCTAAGCAACGCAAGTGCCTTGCCTCAAATGAAGTCACACCCAAGCTAGGAGGGAAAGTCACGAAATTCTTGAGAGAATTGGGTAAAGATGGCGCAGGTTTTGGGGTTCTGAGGCTCCTTATTTATAGCCTACAGTAGATAACCAGATAAGCCTTTAGAGATAAGCCTTTTTGAATTCAAATAAGATAAACCTTTATCTAATTAATTCAATCTTGTTTATCTCTTATTAATTTCGAAATCTATATATTTAATATATAATTTCGACTGGTTATAATGCTGCTAAAAATGTCACTTACTCAACTATTGAATAATTACAATTTTAGTCCCTGCACTTTTAATTAATTAAATTAATCACCAAATTAAATCCAATTAATTCCATATTAATTTCTAATTAATTAATATAGTTTCTAATTAATATATTATCACTTTAATATATTAATAAACCATTTATTTAATTTCTATTGATTTATTAATCACACAATAAATCAATCTTTTTCTCTACTGAACTTTCTACCAAACCTCCAGCTATGATGGCAACCCAAATGGACTATGCTACTATTAATTAGGTAAATACTAATTATTAGTCATGACTTCGACACCTAATCCAAGTTTGGTTTGTTCAAAAAACACCATCCAAGTTTGGTTTGTTCAAAAAATACCATCCAAGTAAAGCCTTTGTACAAAAAGCACCATCAAAGTAACACATTTGTACAAAAAACACCAACGAACTACATGTTTTGTTTAAATTTTACCCGATGGTAACCAGCTCTTGCAGGTTAAACTGTTCATCTGTTATTATGTCATGTCACTAAATATTAGGCCAAGTAATCCTTTAACCTGCAAGAGCCGGTTACCATCGGGTAAAATTTGAACAAAACATGTAGTTCGTTGGTGTTTTTTGTACAAAAGCCTTACTTGGATGGTGTTTTTTGAACAGTTTTGAAACATAATTACTCTTATAAGTCATTTTCCCATATATATATATATATATATATATATATATATATATATATATATATATATATATATATATATATATATATATATATATATATAAACAAGGCCCACCGCAGCAAGTAATTGGGGCAGCCCAAAGAAAGATACAGCGATATATATATATATATATATATATATATATATATATATATATATATATATATATATATATATATATATATATATATATATATATATATATATATATATATATATATATATATATATACACTAAATGATTAAAAATGAAATGGTGACGTTGTAATCCATTAAACTTTAGTAGAGTTACCGGAGTGTAGAGTTTAATAGGTCAAATAAAATAGTGAGTTGAATGTTGATGTAACAATCCATTAAACTCTAACAGTTTAATGGACTGTAGATGGCCTAAGTGTGTTTTCTCTAACTAAATATCATGATTCATTGGTGTACTTGATCATGATCTAGTTACTATGGTTCATATGTATACACCATGTTAAACATATCGCATGATGATAATGAACCCCATTCTGAAGGAGATATGAATATCAAAAGCAAAGGTAACGAACCCCAACAGTAATTATGACAGTTTACGGACTGCAACTGTATTCCGTCACCTATCGTCACTTCTTTTTTAATTTGTTAATTATTATTATTATTATTATTATTATTATTATAAATATTAATGTCATTATTATTCATTATTATTATTATTATAAATACATTTAGTATTAGTTTAAATATTACTATTATTAATAGTGTTATTATTAC
Organism: Cichorium intybus; assembly: GCA_023525715.1. NCBI lineage: Eukaryota > Viridiplantae > Streptophyta > Magnoliopsida > Asterales > Asteraceae > Cichorium > Cichorium intybus. The sequence continues at coordinate 71,317,729 of CM042017.1, read as the reverse complement.
AAGATTATTATTATTGTTATTTTTATTATAAATATTATTATTATATATTGTTATTTTTATTATTTAAACAAATGATATCTAAGCCGACAAGTTTGATATATTTATTATGGAAAATTCTATTTCTTCCTAATTTATCCTCCTAATTCATCTTCCTAACCTACTAAATTATGACATGTGAAATCCATTATTTCTCTCTTAATTTCTTTCTTTGATTTTGACACTTGTCTTGATCATGTGATTAGGAAGAAAATTAGGAATCTCATTCTTAAGGAGATATGAATCTCATTCTTAGGGAGATATGAATCATGTATCAAAATCAGAGCTTATACAATTTGGTTTAAGGATGAGAATATTTATCCGGAAATCAAACATATAATTAATTAACTCGTGGTGTTCGTTCATTTATTGTCGTATCCATAGAAAACAAAGCACAACAACGAGACAAACAGAGGATGTCCATATCAAAAACAGAGCTCATACAATTTAGTTTAAGGATCAGACTATTTATCCGGAAATCAAACATAATTAATTAACTCGTGGTGTTCGCTCATCTATTGTCATATCGATAGAAAACAAAGCAAATCAATAGACAAACAGACAATGTCCATTTATTCAGGCGATGACATGAAGTAAAAGAAAAACCGAGAAAACAATTTCTTCTTACAATAATCAAAACATTTCTTATTAAAGAAAAACACATTAATTAGGTCCATAACAATCAGTAAGCTTCAGGATGAGCAATGGCATAGGCTTCAAATCCCTTAAAGCTCCTCTTCAATCCTTCTTTCATAAGGTTAATAGTATCTTCGGGTACCTTATTGTCACCTTTGCAGTTAAACACGACTGTGTGCTTGTACACGGATCCTCCATCAGCAGATGGTACAAACTTTACATGATGACTGGCAGAGTCTACTATGCCCATCAAGACGTCACCTTCAAAGAGGGTGTAGCTGTAACTAAAGTTGTTTGCGTCCACCGCATCAACCTTGTGCTTTGAGCTTGTGAATGGGACACCTGTGATTCGTTGCATGTAAAAATCGTTAAAGGTGAAAACTATTGACATACATTGTAAAGATGACCGATTAGTTTGGAAATCTAAACAAACAAAAATCAAAAAGTTACTTATGAACATAGTGGTGCAATTACTTACCATCACCATATGTAATGCTCTTGATGGTTCCAACGCCCCCATCACCTTGGATGGTATTGACAGCTTTGTAAGTTTCTGGTTCAACCTTAGCTGCAATAGTGTCGAAGTCATTAAAGACTTTGAAAAGTTTGGGGGCCGGAAGTGAAGAAGTGACCTCGAGCTCAACAGTTACCACAGCCATTATCAATAATCTTTGGAAAAAGAGGAATATGTAAGAAGATGAATGATATTGTTGTAATGAAATATGAGTGAAGATGGTGGTATTTATAGGGTTGGAGAGTTGGAAATCAAAAATATTTAAAGGATTGATACGGTACTAGTCAAGAGAATGAATTGCCAACATATTTCCGCATCCCATTGTTGACTCACTGCTTTTGAACGAAACTCGATCTGTTCCAGACAAGTAAATAATAAAAAGGGTAAGAATTAGAATAATAAGAATAATAATAAGATACATGTGTGTATTATTATATTATATTTAGAAGATATATTTGAAATACCTGATGTTATATTAGATCTATTTTTTATAGTTTCCAGTTTTATTGAAAAACTCACATCTTTATTTATCGCCATTGTAATTGTCCCACGTTTCGAAACAGAAATTTTTTGATATTACTCGTCATCTCTTTCCTCTGGATTTCAAAGTGAAATCGGAGAGTTAAAGTCTCCCTTATTCTTTTGCTTCGCGTCCTCCGTAATCGCCACCTGTTTTGGTTTGCGAGGTGCTAGCTTGTTTAATCAAAGGTAAGGTTAATAAAAATATAGTTTTCAGGTCTCCACAGTTAAATTATTAAAGCTGATGTGAAAATGAGTTTATATTTAATATTAAATCTGTCAACCCAATTTTTTTTCATATGATGCTACTATTTTATCCACATACGAAATATATTGTCATATCGAAACCAACGAACCTAACTGTCCCTTTTAATTCTTTGTAAATCATTTAACTCGGCGCTCTATTGATACAAAAATGTTCTGTTTTTTAGCATGATATAGCACTTACAAAAATATTTAACGAACAATTTTATTTTGAAAGTAATTATAGTAAACTATAATTTTGGTTGGTTTTATTATTTATAATATTAGAATTTCCAATTACTCTTTTCATTTTTATCGTCAAACACCACCGCCATAATTTTCCGCCAAGGACTTCTTTTTCTAGCCATCGTGTTTTTTTTTCTCGCCGCCATCCATATTTTCTCTGCTTACAAAACAAAGATGTAAATATAAATTTAAGAAAACCCCAAATTGAATCTGGAACAACAAAACCAAATTTATCTATAAATATGCAACAGCACCATTTTACATATACATCTAAAACAAAACAAAAAAATTACATGGAACTACATAAGTGGAATAACCTGAAAATTTATATTACTAGAATTAACAATTCATAAAACAAGGTAATAAGAATATTTTCTATTACTAGAATTAACAATTCATAAAACAAGGTAGTAAGAATATTGCGAACATTCACACTCTTAAAAATGTAGTGTCAAAATCGAAAAAAATTGAAAAAGTTAGTGAGTTTTATACAATTTACCCTAAGAATATTGCAGACATTCAGACTCCGATGAATGTTTCATTTACATGCTCGTAATCCGGAGCATACCAAACAGTAAGCTCCTATATATGAGACTTCAGAACATAATTAACATTAGGGAATATACAATACAACTTAACCGTGAGTGCAACACTAAGGCCCTGTTTGTTTACCTCTTAATTGGGTTTTTAAGAGGCAAGCTCTTAATCTGAGTGATTAAGATCGTTTGGTTACTTCTTAATTTTTACCACTTAAACTAAAAGATACCTCTTATTCACTCAAATTTAAAGGAACCTCTAAATAAAAAAAAAAGAGGAAGCGTATTCCTAAATTGCCCTATCTCTTCTTCTCCTACGCGTCTTCCACCTCCACCTCTTCTTCTCTTCTCACGCATCGACTTCTCTCTTCTCTTTCTCCGGCATATTCCTCCCGTCTCCTCTCGCCGGTCGGAAACCGGACCACACCAGCATATCTTATATTCCTCAAATTTTCTTATCATAGTCCTGGGTTTTGCGTGTAATATTCGAGGGTTTCGTTCAAAGTTCCAATTTTCCACCCTTCAATGGAGATTGGTTCGGAAGGAGAAGGCGATCGGAACATCAGTGGCCAATCTGATGGATCCAAGAAACGTAAATCCCAGAGGAAGACGCATTTCTAAGAGGAAATGCTTGAAAAAACTTATGCCGGTATGTTTTAATCTTTCTCTTCATTTTTCAATTGCCTTTCTGGTTCCCGATTCCACGTTTTGTGATTTCTTTGTGTATTTCTTTTTTACATTCGATGCATTTACACTTGTTATAACCTTAAATTTGAATCATTATGTTGATTAATGTTGTTCGCTTGCTTATTTTTTTCGTTTTCCGGTTGTCGATCCTTTAAATATTTTACAGTGGTGATGATGTATTAACCAACCGCCAATTGGAAAATTGGTTTTACACAATTTCAAGATTTAATTTTCTTTACAGTGATTTTTTAGTTGTAGGTTTACAATGATGTTAATTTGCTGTTGATTTAGGGATGTTACAATCCGAAAGATGTTAATTTGCTGAAATATTGAAACAATTTTGATGTTAATTTGGTGATGTTACAATTTTGATGTTAATTTGCTATTAATTTGCTGTTAATTTGGTGATGTTACAATCTGAAAGATGTTAATTTGCTGAAATATTGAAACAATTTTGATGTTAATTTGTTGATTTGCTAAAATAGTACAGAAGGGTAAAATGGTCATTTTTTTCATTCAGCAAAACAATTAAGAGGTTTCAACCAAACAGCATGTTAACAGTTCATCTCTTAACAATACAGACACTCTTAAAATCTCAGACCTCTTAAAAATTCAGATCTTAAAAATTAAGAGGTTGCCAAACAGGGCCTAAGTTGGTAGGCTGCACAATTTGAACGATATGAAAGAGAGGAAAATAAGTAGTACTGATTTACCTAAATAATTTGTTGGAAGATATAAAATTTAATATCTCAATCTGCAAAACCCATAAAAAGGGTCCAACGTGTAAAAATGAACTCAAAATTTATTAAACTTGTCATTATATTCACTAATAGAAACATAGATATCAACGAATGACGTTTTTGTCGTAAACCCGTTGATTTGGTCGTTAATTATATTTAAATGAAACTTTAATCCTAATTTGTACTATATTGTGACAATCTATTATGTGTCAAATCTGTCGTTATTCTATATTCAAAATTCACAAAATGAAAAAAAGTATTCCCCAAAATTAAAACATAAAGGTCAACTACCAAAATAGATATTCATATTCGACTAGCAAAATAAAGTGTCATTTGATTTCAAATTATTGAAGCCAAATCACAAAAAAATCAAGTGTCAAAGTCTAATTCAAGTTCAATCTATCGAATCCAAATCACAAAAATCAAGTGTCAAAGTGTGCTTAGGCGGGTGCATTATTCCTTGGGCGAGCTTTAGGATTTAGTTGTACATCTTGGCATTTTCTTGTTTTTGGCCTAAATTTCATTATGTGCCACCATAAGCTCTTCCTTCCTCTACTCACAAATACGATCAACATTAACATACATAGCAACAATAACCAAGATTACACCTAATTAGATGGCATATCATATAAATAAGTTAATAGCAACGTACTGCTACAAACTTGTTGACTAAATTGAATTGTTTTATTGAATTTGACCATATTGAATCAAAAGATTACAAGAATTACTAGCCTTCGAGATGCTAGTTCCCTCCCGAAGCTTTAGCTCAACTAAAAACAAAAGATCCCCAAAATCACCCAATGAGTAGCTATTAATATCTCAGACAAACTGACCTAAGACGTGAAAGACCTAATTGACACACCCCACTGACCCCTTATAACATCCATAGTAATTTCAGTTAAAGACCTGTACACTTTATTTTTTTCCTACACTTGATAAGTGAAGCACACTTATCAAGTGGTACACCAATACCCCCGGAGAAGATCCGCCTTGTCCCCAAGGTGCGAATCAGGAAACTTGGCAATCATTGAATCAAGATCCTCCCAAGATGCTTCGAAGTCTGCCATGTCTTTCCATTTTATCTACACATCTAATTTTCCCATAACCCCGGTCTGAGTTGGACGGATATCAATAGCATCCTCTAGCATGCCCATTAATTCAATTGTTTTTTTTTATTGGGAAGGTATAACCCGAGATGACGAACAACTACCAATAGCCTTTTTGAGTTGAGAAATATGGAAAACAAGATGAATGGTTACAATAGAAGGTAATTGAAGACAATAAGCAACTTGTCCCACCCGTTCCGCCACTGGATATGGCTCATAAAATCAGGCAACCATCTTTTGATTATTATTAACTACCAACGAGCGACGTCTGTAGGGACGAATCTTTAGGAAAACTAAATCCCCTACTTTAAACTCAATTATTTTCACGGGTAAGTTTGCAAATTGCTTCATCCTACATTGGGCTTTAATCAAATTGATTCGGGCTTCATCTAATATCTTATCTCTAACCATTAAATCTGGATGTACATGTTCTAGTTGTGTTGTTTTTGGTTTGTAACGAAGTAATGCCAGAGGTTCTTGGCCATATAAGACCTAAAAAAGGGATGTTTTTAAGCTACTATGGTGGGACGTATTGTAGCACTATTCCGCCCCAGATATCCAATTGTGTCATTGCTTTAGTTTTCTTGAAACTAAGCATCAAAGATATTGTTTAAGAAATTTATTGAGTACTTTAGTTTTCCTGTTCGTTTGATGATGGTAAGCAGTGCTATACTTTAAATGGGTCTCTTTTGAAAATCTCCTTCAAAAGTTACTCAAGAAGATTCAATCTCTATCTAATATAATTGATTCCAGAACCCCGTGAAATTTGATTATTTCTTTAACAAATATACTTGCTACCATTTGAGCCGTATACGGATGTTTGAGAAAAATAAAGTGTGCATACTTACTCCGATGATCCACCACGACCATTACGGAATTCATACCATTCGACTTTGGAAGGCCATCTATGAAATCCACTGTGAGTTCTTGACATACCTTAAGTTTTAAGCATGTACAGAAATGTATTTCCGCATTCTCAGCAGAAATCCTGATGCAATTTTTTGATATATGCGGTCTTCTTTTGAATAAGACCCCACTAGGCCCCTATGGAATGCTACAAAAATATCTTTAATCCATGTAGATTACCTTGGTATGACACGATTCTTATACAACATATAATCTCTTTGTAATTCAAACCCTTTATGATCAACAGTGTCTTCCTGTAATTATTTTTAAATTTTGGCCAAAAAAACCAGCTGTCATAATTTCTGTCTTTAATATGTTCCAGTCACACCATTGAGGACCACCCATCATAGTGTTTGGCGGAAGCACCAACAAACACAAATAAGCACTTTGACAAACGATCAATCAACTATCTAGACTAGTGAGAAATACGAAGATAAAGCTGAGAAACACAAGTATATAAAGTGGTTCAGGCCGTGATTTTCTGATTTCAGGCCGTGATTTTCTGAAGGAAATTCTGATTTCAGCCGTGAGGGACAAGGAAAAAGAGAAGCTGAGGAAATCTCTTCTATTTGCGGTCGTTTGGTGTATTTGGAAAGCGCGCAATGATGCTATCTTTCGGTGCAGTAATACTTCTTCTTTCAAATTGGTGGATGAGATTATGCTATCGGCGTTTAATTGGATTAAGTCTAGATCTCGTTTCTCTAATATTGTTTGGTGTGATTGGATAGTTTCGCCTTTTAATGCTTGTAATTTGTAAACTTTGTTTCATCTAGCTTCTTGCTAGTCTTTTAATTTTATATCCGCCGTTCAAAAAAAAAATATAAAGTGGTTCACTCAAAAATGAGTTGAGCTACGTCTACTGTGAGAACCGAGAGATTTTACATTGTTAAACTTCAGTAATTCACAAGAGATATTCTATGACTACGTCTACACAATGTTCACTATCTGCACATTCGACATACCAACATTGTGTAGTAGTAACCTTCAAGTGATATTTTCATGTTTTTTTTTTTTTATTTTTTCATCTTTGGTTTACATACTATAATTAGTAAAGTTAGAGTACATTACCTATTTTGGCAATTGTGGTAAAGTAAGTTGTTTTTTGCACAAATTGGCTTAAAAACGGAAAATTGTATAAAGTCATTAGTTTTGTTTATAGACTATTTCACTTGCGATTTAAAAAAATTGAGTTAAAATAAACAGATTAAAAAAAGGTGTTCATGCAACCGGTTAATGACGGTAAATGTTGTTTACCTAACTATCCCTAATTGTTGAAACTTTTGTTTGGTGCTAAACTTTGAACTAATCATTTCAAAAATAATAAATGTAAACACCTACTCTATATTGGACTTTCAAATAACCAATTAAGATATATGAAATGTGTATAGAAAATATTAGTGTAGTTATAACATAACAATAGAATGTTGGTTTCTTTTTTAGTATGTTAAATTCTGCAATATACATGTAAAATTAAATTTCTAATTTATTGGTGTGTGGGGACAATTTTATGTTCACTGATGAGTAAATTTTTTCTTCAACCCAAAATTAGCTACATGTTTTGTGACCAAGAAATTATAAAGAAGTAACATTATATGTCTATATAAGTATTAAAATTTGGAACAAAAAGTCAAGGGATTGCAAACCGGGTGGTCGTGACGTGTTTTTAGCTGAGATGACACGATACAACAATTTTTTGTATGACATAAACATGACACGACACGATGTTGTGTTTTTGTTACTAAGACGAAAATCATTCAATTAAATCACGATAAAGCAGACCAACATGACATGCATGAAATATAAAAAATAAAGCAAACATTTGGTATAGTTAATTTATAATTAATCATATAATAACACAAACATGAATAACACGACAAACACATGTTAATCAAGTGTCGAATTTGGAACACCAGCACGACATGAAACGACGTTGTGATCTTTACAGTTAACATGAACACGATATAAACAAGAATTTAGAATTTAATTTCATCTCAATTTTATTTCGTGCATTTTTGTCATGTCGTGTTATGGATTGTCACCTATACAAAAAGTTAATCGATGACATTCCTCACTTCTTATATTCCTAATATACAACTTATCACTATATAAGAATGGCAACGGGTCGGGACTAGGAAACCAAAACCTGACCCGCTAACTTTAGAGCTTCTTATTGGGGCGACCTATCGGGTTTCGGGTATCTTATCAGGTTTACCAAACATCTTAATAATATAAACCTACAATAATAAAGGCAATGCCACTAATATATATCGTTACAATCATTTTCGCTAGACCCATATATCACATTCCACAGGAAACTTGATTATTATGATATATAAATCTTCTAAAAAAGTCATACCTATTAAAATTTCAAGAATTAACCAATATGTTTTATATATATATATATATATATATATATATATATATATATATATATATATATATATATATATATATATATATATATATATATATATTCTAATCGGGGTGGGGCAAGAGAACCCAAACGCGACCCGATACCCGACATTCTTGGGTTTCACGTTTTCCCGTTGGGTTAAAGATTTTTGCCATCCCTGTCACTTTAAAGTAAATTAAAGTTTCAGCACCAAATCAAAAAAATATTACATAGGTTTATGTTGTAGCCCGTGTCACCATATTTAACAATCTTCCCAAGAGTTGCCCTTGAGCAAACATGATATATTTTTTTACCAAAAGCAACAATTACCTTTTATTTTTATCTCAAAATAGTCTATATTATTATTTGCAGTTTAAAACAAGAACGCACTTTCATTTGTGTACCCATGTGATTGTGCATTGGAAAATATTTGGTTGCGATGAATAGTTTTCGGATTGGCAAATAGTTTGCAATGAGATGATGTCTGATAGCTTTGTTTCGATGAATAATTCTCTTTTGATGATTAAGATTTAGGTTTTGTGGTTTATAACTTAAGGTGGTTCCGTCAAGAGTTTACAGTTTATAGCTTAACACGGTTGTTCGAAATAAAAATAAAAGTATGTTGGTTTAAAATAAAAATCTTGTTTTTTCCATTTAAAATAAAGGTACACTATATTTTTGGGTTATAAAATTATGTGTTTCTAATTTGATTTCAAAATATAAGTATGTTGATTATTTAGGTTAAAAATAAAAATGTGATGCTGTTTTGAGTTAAAAATAAAGTTGTGTTGATTTTTCGGATTAATAGTAAAAGTAGGTTGATATTTTGGTACACATTAAAAGTGTTCTTCATGTGCAATACTTTAACCATTATCTAGCATCAAATTACAAACATTTCCAATTTACTGAAAATATTACTGTGAAAAAAAGGAAGTGCATTTCTATTTCATTATTATTAAAAAAGACATGAAAAATATCATTAGATTTTGATTAGAAGTGATGGTTTCCGTTATCCATTAAAACTAACCCATTAATAACAGAACCGGGAATTTATTGTAAATCGCATTGCATTAACTATGAAAAACTAGCCAAATGGCTTCTAGCTCAGCGGCATCAGGTGTTGCCCTCCCTATTTGACGTCGAGGGTTCAAGTCTCGTTTGAGACATATGTGGTATTAAGGAGTAGTTTAGGACTAGGAGTAGGTTAGATTGCCGTTCTAAACAAAAAAAAAAACTATGAAAAACTACATTAAACTTGGATCAGAGACGAAATGCATTACAAAAACCCTAAATTAGTTATTAAACCACATGTCATCAATAGAAATTAATAAATCTTTTACGAAAATTCTCACTATATTTTCTCCTGTTATATTCACGAAACCATTTAAAAGAAATGTAAATATTGTTCATTAACCAAGTGAAGCAAATTAGCCAACTTAGTGATGAAGGGTAGTAGATTTTAGGAATTTAGAAAAAGGTGAGCCTAAATTCAAATGGGAGGTTTAGGGAGAAAACGTACACTACCTTGTGGTCTAGTGACCTTTCGATTGAAGCAATGGAGATAAAGTGATGTTGGTCATTTCATATTCTTCTTCCTGGCTGCCTGCAACACCAAAATCTCGAAAAATTAGCAATGAAGAATGAGATTATAGGGATTTAGAGACACGTGAGCTGACCCTTTGTGGCGGTAGATGGCTTTGATTGCATCAGTAGCTACTAACAGTGGCGAAGGTGGTCGCTTGGTGGGGTTATTTAGGGACTGTCAAGGCGGATAAGAGCAAAGTAGGTGCTTGTGATAAATTGTGGTTGAGGGCTTCACGACATAGGGTTTTAGATGGAGAGAAAGAGAGAATTCGGGGAGTCGGTGGGTGGTCACGGTGGTTGTGAAGCTTGGTGAATGTGGCGGTGATAAGATGTGAAGGCAGACACAAGCATGGTTAAAATCACAAGCATAAATAGTTGAAGCAACCCACACAATCAAAGAAACTTACAGTATGAGAGAAGTCTGAAGAATAGACGGCGACATTGAAGGTGAATCAGGGGAGGCAGAAGCGAATTGGCGATGACGGCTCATTATGTGTAGGCTTTAGATGATTTTGTAGTGTCACATTAGCTCATTTACGTCAAACGTTCAGCTAATACTCATGTGTAAGTCGTGCAATAGAACGTTATACATAGTTTTAATTTTTAGGACTTTCATGAATTAATATGCTTGTAAATTATGTTTGTATTATATAATGGAGTGTGTGTATATATATATATATATATATATATATATATATATATATATATATATATATATATATATATATATATATATATATATATATATATATATATATAGTAAATGATTAGAAATAAATTGGCGATGTTGTAATCCATTAAACTTGAGTAGAGTTACCGGAGTGTAGAGTTTAATAGGTCAAATAAAATAGTGAGTTGAATGTTGATGTAACAATCTATTAAACTCTAACAGTTTAATGGACTGTAGATGGCCTAAGTATGTATTCTCTAACTGAATATCATGATTCATCGGTGTACGTTGATCATGATCTAGTTACTATGGTTCATATGTATACACCATGTTAAACATATCGCATGATGATAATGAAACCCCATTGTGAAGGAGATATGAATCATGTATCAAAAGCAAAGGTAATGAACCCCAACGGTAATCACGACGGGTTACGGATTGCCATTGTGTTACGTCACCTACCGTCACTTCTTTTTTAATTTGTTAATTATTATTATTATTATTATTATTATTAATGCCATTATTATTCATTATTATTATTATTATAAATACGTTTACTATTTGTTTAAATATTACTATTATAAATAGTGTTATAATTACAAGATTATTATTATTGTTATTTTAACTATAAATATTATTATTATATATTATTATTTTTATTATTTCGACAAATGATATCTAAGCCGACAAGTTTGTTGTTAATCGATTATCCGATTGGAAAGCAAAATCCCTTAGCTTCGGTGGTCGAATTACCTTCGTGAAATCAGTACTTGGTAGTCTCCGGACTTATTATCTTTCCATTTTCCCTGCCCCCAAAGGTGTGATTGATGTTCTAGAGAAAATTCGCAGGAATTTTATTTGGAATGGTTGTGGTAACTCGAGAAAAATCCGGTGGGTTGGTTGGGAGCGTGTGACTGCTCCTAAGTGTGTTGGGGGCTTAGGACTTGGCTCTATTAAAGCTCTTAATACTTCATTACTGGTGAAATGGTGGTGGAAACTGAAAGAAAATCCAAACGCTCTTTGGGCGGTTATTGTTCGTGGTCATCATAACATTCAGCCCTCGGAATTATGTATTAGAGCGGCCTCTGGACTTTCGGGGACTTGGAAAAATATTATTAGATGCAAGATGGATCTGGAAAAAGCTAATATTGCGATAGGCGATGTTATTAGGGGGCAAAATGGCGATTTGCTGATTGATTCGGACTTCGTCAGTTGGGGAGTTCTCGGCTTCACTATTACGCTCTCGAATCGAAAGAGCCTCTCATTTTGTGTCTGATGGTCATTTTCTTTGGTCTAAATGGGTTCTTTCAAAGTTCTATGTTTTGCTTGGAGAGCGAGAATTGGGTGAATCCCGTCAGCGGTAGCCTTAATGCAGCGGAATGTCCCCGTTGGCTCCCCTTGGTGTAGCGGGTGAAGATTCTAGCGACCATATTTTACTTTCTTGCCCGCTTGCGAATTGGATTTGGATCCTTATTTTCGATTGGTACGGTTTGGGGTGGAAACCATTCGTCTTGGTTTCGGAGCTTATTAACTCTGTCTTATCGGATAAAGTGGGTTCAAGTAAGAAAAAGAAGATTCTTTATTCGGTGGTGATGGGGACTCTTTGGGCTCTATGGCGAGCAAGAAACAATAGAATATTCAATGATACAGTTTTGGATCCGGCGTGAGATTGTGGATAACATCAAATCAACAGTTTTTTTTATGGTTGAAGCATAGATTGGGGGTGGTAGTTTTACTTAGGGAAATTGGGCGTTGTCTCCCTTTAGCTGTATGTAATTGTTGTTATCTTTTCCTTTTTGTCCATTTTTCCTGTTTTGACTCTTTTGTCTAGCTCCTAGCTAGCTTTTTTGTTGTTTTCTTCTTCTTTTATTTAATATATTTGCCGGTTCCAAAAAAAAGCCGACAAGTTTGATATATTTATTATATTGGAGTATGATCATAATGAACCCCATTGTAAGGGAGATATGAATATTTATCCGGAAATCATATCTCCTTAAAAACAGAGCTTTTACAATGCGGCAAATATAGAATGTCCATATCAAACATAATTAATTAACTCGTGGTGTTCGTTCATTTATTGTCTTATCGATAGAAAACAAAGCACATCAACCAGACAAACCGACAATGTCAATTTATTCGGGTGATGAAAAGAAGTAAAAGAAAAACCGAGAAAACAAGTTCTTCTTACAATAATCAAAACATTTCTTATTAAAGAAAAACACGTTAATTAGGTCCATAACAATCAGTAAGCTTCAGGATGAGCAATGGCATAGGCTTCAAATCCCTTAAAGCTCCTCTTCAATCCTTCTTTCATAAGGTTAATAGTATCTTCGGGTACCTTATTGTCACCTTTGCAGTTAAACACGACTGTGTGCTTGTACACGGATCCTCCATCAGCAGATGGTACAAACTTTACATGATGACTGGCAGAGTCTACTATGCCCATCAAGACGTCACCTTCAAAGAGGGTGTAGCTGTAACTAAAGTTGTTTGCGTCCACGGCATCAACCTTGTGCTTTGAGCTTGTGAATGGCACACCTGTGATTCGTTGCATGTAAAAATCGTTAAAGGTGAAAACTATTGACATACATTGTAAAGATGACCGATTAGTTTGGAAATCTAAACAAACAAAAATCAAAAAGTTACTTATGAACATAGTGGTGCAATTACTTACCATCACCATATGTAATGCTCTTGATGGTTCCAACGCCCCCATCACCTTGGATGGTATTGACAGCTTTGTAAGTTTCTGGTTCAACCTTAGCTGCAATAGTGTCGAAGTCATTAAAGACTTTGAAAAGTTTGGGGGCCGGAAGTGAAGAAGTGACCTCGAGCTCAACAGTTACCACAGCCATTATCAATAATCTTTGGAAAAAGAGGAATATGTAAGAAGATGAATGATATTGTTGTAATGAAATATGAGTGAAGATGGTGGTATTTATAGGGTTGGAGAGTTGGAAATCAGAGAAATTTAAAGGATTGATAGGGTAATAGTCAAGAGAATTAATTGCCAACATATTTCCGCATCCCGTTGTTGACTCACTGGTTATGAACGAAACTCTGTTCTAGATAACTAAATAATAATAATATACATGTGTTTATTATTATATTACAGAGGATACATTTGGAATACCTTATGTTTTAATAGATCTATTTTTTATAGTTTCCAGTTTTATTGAAAAACTCACATATGGGTTTATCGCCATTGTAATTGTCCCACGTTTCGAAACATAAATTTTTTGTAACTAGTGTTCTCCCCTGCTCCGCATGGGTCAGGGGAAATTTGTTGACAGTAAATTTTTATCTTTGACAGTGGCAGTCTTTTGAGAGAAAAAAACTGTCTAATTGGGTTGTTTCTTCAAAGTACAATGTTTTAATAGAAAGAAAAATAAAAGTAGGATGCTATATAACAACCAAACAAATGAAATTACCTAAGTCCTTCCTAGCAAACAATTAGAATTTTACTATCAAGTGAGAAATTGAGACAACATGATACCATGAAATTTCAATGGCTGATTTTCATCATTACATACCTCATCAGATGGTCCAACACGTGCACGTTTCAATAAATGTTCTGATTCAGCCATATGATACTCCAATCCAGGACCACCACCTGGACGCGTCCGTGGATGCTTGAAAAATGCAGCTACAAATACAAAATCAAAACATCAATTCATCCATTTAATGTAAAAACCATTAAATACGACAAAAAAATAAAAGTAAACTTAAATTTAAACCAAACCCTACCTGTAAACGAAGGCTGCACAAGGGCAGGAGGTCCAGCTGGTCCAGCTGGCACACCAGCATGAGGCATTGAAAGATTAGCATTTGCCATCCAACCATCAGAAGGAGAAACAACAGGCTGAAATGGCTATATAGAAAAAGTATCTCTTAAATATATATATATATATATATATATATATATATATATATATATATATATATATATATATATATATATATATATATATATATATATATATATATATAACAATTTAACATTAAGACAGAAGGATTTAATTATAGTATTATACTTACACCATGTGCTTCAATTGGAGGAAATACACCTGCTTTTGGTATGGTCCAGAAAGAGAACTATTAGTAGGGGCAGGAGCTCAACCACGATTATTGGAAGCACATGTGTGATCAATAAAAAAGGTTTTGATATCTGGATTGGGTTGTGGATTCTTGCAAAGTTGATGTTGCCAATTGAGACTGAAAAAGAAAAGTGTATAAGAAACCATAAAAGTCAAAAGAAAATAGAATAATATGGTAGTGCTCAAAAGTCAAAAGTCAAAAGTCAAAACCTTTGATTTACAATGTCCGTAATCGTGAAGCTTTAAATACGGGAAAAGTTAGCTTTTCTCTAAATGAAGGGTTTGCTTCTATAAGCTTTTTCAACTCGATCAACATAATGCTTCTTGAAGATTTGGTGTGTCCATACTTTGAAAGCTACTCATTTTGCCAAATTACAAATCCCAAAAGCAATAATGTCAGAAAAAATAATACGCACGTATAAAAGTTGAAAAGAGCTCTTTGCTATGTCATTCCTGATATTACCAACTCAAATGTTAAAAAGAATAAAATAAAAAGGGTACGATGACGTGGCATTTAGATATAATAAAAAAGGGTACGATGACGTTACCAATTTTCCCGTCGGTAGGAAGGCGGCGACGAAGTATTTCGAGGTGGTGGTCGGAGATGGAGGTTTGAGGGGAAAGCGGTGGGGGTGAAGATGGTTCTGGAATGGAAGAACGCTAAACAACAAAATAAAAAACCCATTATCCGAACATAGAGGAAAAAACCCGCGTTAGGGGGAAAAAAACAGTACGCGAAAAAAAACGTTACACCGAATGCTTAATATTACGCAAATTAAATATATACATGTTATTTAGTGCTAGTGCAGTTGCTTCTTCTTCTTGTTTTGAGTATTCTATGTATGCAAAGTGTTTTGGTTCTGTGATGCTACAGTCGATTACTGTCCCACAAAAGCTGAAAATTTGTTTTAGTTGGTCAACGGTTAGGAGCGGACTTAAGTTACTAAATTGGAGAGTTTTATTTAAAGAATCGGGGGGCGATCTCAAACACCAAAAATAGTTATATAGAATTTTAAAAAGACAGAAGACCTTCCTAAGATAGATGGAGAACTCACAAAATTGGATTATAAAATAAAATCAGATTCAAGTAATTAGAAGCATTCGCTATTTTTTCAAACCTGGCGGTATCACCGTTTAGGAAAACCTACTTTCCAAACGGTAAAGATTTGTGGAGAAACTGACCAACAAATAAGCCACCGCAAGAATAGATTCCAAAAAGTGAATGATTTGAAAACCACCAAAAGTGGAAGATTTGGCGGTGTAAGTTTTTCATAACTGAGACCAAATTTGTAATTTGATGTAAACCAGAAGGACCAAAACTGTAATTTTCACTATTAAAAAACAAATTTCACATTAGGAAAAATAAAATACGGAAATGACCATTTAGCCCTTTGAAGAAAAAACTACCTTTCCCGTGTACCCAGCTTTTGCTATTGCCGTCTTAAAAAACTCAAGACCTTCTGTGTTTTCATGAAATAAATTAAACTGGAAAAATATTATGTGATCTAACTCAAAAAAATTACAGATTCTTAATTTTTTATCCGCCCGAATTTGGGAGAATTAACTGACCTGGATGTTAGGGGCAAAGCCACCTTCATCACCGAAATTAGTGGCATCTTGACCGTATTTCTTTTTAATTACAGACTTTAAGTTACGGTAAACTTCAACACCCATTTTCATGGCTTTGTTAAATGAAGAAGCTCCAACAGGAAGAATCAAGAATTGTTGCATGGCAAGTTTGTTTCCTGCATGTGAACCGCCATTGATGACGTTGAATGCAGGTACTGGTAGCACCAATGTCTTGTTTCCAGCTAGGTTTGCAATGTGCTGAAATTGATGACGTGGCAAATTTAAAATACCAAAAGTATTAAACTATTATTCGATTATTGAAATGAAAAACATTAAACATACCTTATAGAGAGGAATCATGTTGACAGATGCACTGGCTTTACATACTGCAAGTGATACTGCTAATATAGCATTTCACCGAGCTGGCGAAAAAATATTAATAAGTTATTTTTGAGGAGGATTTGTTAATAGATTCATAGAATAATGAAATTAAACTGTAATATTACCTTCTGTTTGCACCAACCCAATTCGTTTACAGTTCCATCAAGCTCTTGAACCATGAGGTTGTCAATTTTGGTATGTTCCGTGGGATTCTGTAAGTAAATAAAAAATAGAATTAGAACCTTTTCATGGTTGGTTTTAACTTAATATATAAATGGAGAAGAAGTGGTAAAAGAAAGCAGAGAACATACCTTCCCAATATGGGCAGGGCCTATAATTGACTTAACATTTTCAACAGCCTTTACATGCAAATAAGCAATTGGAAAATGTTAATAAGATGATAAAAAAACCTCCCTGAAGTGGTTCCTTTGCTTTATAGTCCATATATATAGAAATCTGTATAATTCTAGTATGAACGGAAATCAAAAGCATTACAATTTACACACCTTTGAGACACCTTTACCGAGATAGTCAGAACCTCCATCTCTTAATTCTAGAGCTTCATATATACCTACAAATCAAATTTCACAAAAAACAATCAGTATTACAGTGAAATAAATGTTGTCTATCTGTTAATTTTTGAAATCGCCAACACATACGTCCTTGGATCTTGAGGATGAAGGATAAGGTCTTGGTCTCCCTATATAATACAAAAACAATATCCCTAAATCAATTGTAACAGCGACGAAGGAGAACAGCAGGAGCCGTAAAAGAGGCAAAGGTTTTTTCACAAACAGGTTGTGAGCAAGAAGATAACAGCAGTAGTAATGCGGATGGAGGACGAAGCTGTACCGTGGAATCAGGCAGCTTTGATGGGAAAATGGGCGGCTGAGTCAAGGCAACCAGAGTGTATAATTAAGTGTCGTATCCGATGCCTGCTCACGAATGCCGACCCTATAATCATGTTCTAGATGACTTTAAGTTCCGATTGAAGTTCATAAGTTACAACAAACCTTCCGGCGGCTGGAATCAACCGGTCAAAAGCTCCGGTTGTTAACGTCGATTCTTAGACATTAGATAGCAAGAATAGATTCGTCGTCAAATCAGTTTGGAGGGTGTCGACATACCTGCGGGATCGACAATGGTGAAGATGGCGGACTGTAGTTCATCGTCTGTGGTTGAAGGCGGCAGGAGAAACAATGGTGAAGATGGCGGACTGTAGTTCATCGGTAAGCGGAGATTTGTGCCTCTCTTCTTCTTGAGGGAGAATCGAATCGTTGGTAGATGAAAAGAAGAAGATAAAGGGGGCGGTGGTGAAGTGGGGAAGATAGAGGATCCGAAAACAAAAAGCGGATCTAAAAATGGATCCTAAAGAATCCGCGTGTAACAAAAAAACGTACACCAAAAACCAAAAAAACACGGGAATTAAACAAAGTTATAAATTACTCTTCTCTTTCCTGTGGATTTCAAAGAGAAATCGGAGAGTTAAAGTCTCCCTTCTTTACTTTGCGTCCTCTGTAATCGCCACCTGTTTTACTTCTCCTGTTTTGATTTGTCTGTAGCCCTGTATGTTCCCCCCATTTCGCTTCTTTCAGCAGTTAAATAAAGGGTAAATTGCATAAAAGTCACTAACTTTTCCAATTTTCTTGATTTTGACACTGCATTTTTAATTTTTGCAATTAAGTCATTATGTTTTCAGAAAATTGCAATTAAGTCATTATGTTTTCCAAAAAGTTGCGAAAATGACCATATGACTGGATGACAACAGGTTACCAGGTCATATGGTCAGATTTGCAATTTTTCAGAAAACCTAATGACTTAATAGCAAAAATAAAAAAACATAGTGTCAAAATCTAGACATCTGAAAAAGTTAGCGACTTTTCGGGTTCGGGTTATTCGGTTACTGTTCAGTTTTCGGGTTGATGATAGCCTTTAATCGGTTGGGCGGTTCGGGTTTGGTTTCGTTAAAAAATTTCGGTTTGAAACCGTAAACCGTTTAAAAATTAATATTAAATATATACTTATTTTTATATTAGATTATATAACACCATTTTTTTCCTAATAGAAATGATAGCATTAGGAATTACAATTAAATGGTTCGTCGAATCTTATTTGAACGTTTAATCGGTTTGGTTAAAAAATTTGGTCCATACAAAAAAAAGGTAATGGATCAATATTACATATTTGAAGTTATTTCATACTTATTTTTATATTAGATTATATAACACCAGTTTTTTTTCCTATACATTTCTTTTTTTAATTATATATTTGAAGTTATTTCATTTATTTAATCGGTCAACTACAAAAAAAAGGTAATGAATCAATATTATTCTTGAACCAAATTGATTATGTAAACTGAAATTGTCATGGAAAATAATTGGATAGTCATCTTTGGTCAACTACAAAAAAAGGTAATGGATCAATATTATTTTCAACCAAACTGACTAGGTAAGGTGACCTTGTTTTCGGTAAATATGAAAACGAACCATTTAATATTGTTGTTTTGGGACCAAATTTTTTAACCAAACCGATTAAACGTTCAAATAAGATTAGACGAACCATTTAATTGTAATTCCTAATGCTATCATTTCTATTAGGAAAAAAATGGTGTTATATAATCTAATATAAAAATAAGTATATATTTAATATTAATTTTTAAACTGTTTACGGTTTCAAACCGAATTTTTTTTAACGAAACCAAACCTGAACCGCCAAACCGATTAAAGGCTATCACCAACCCGAAAACTGAACCGTAACCGAATAACCCGAACCCGAAAAGTCGCTAACTTTTTCATATGTCTAGATTTTGACACTATGTTTTTTTATTTTTGCTATTAAGTCATTAAGTTTTCTGAAAAATTGCAAATCTGACCATATGACCTGATAACCTGTTGTCATCCAGTCATATGGTCATTTTCGCAACTTTTGGGAAAACATAATGACTTGATTGCAATTTTCTGAAAACATAATGACTTAATTGCAAAAATAAAAAATACAGTATCAAAATCGAGAAAATTAGAAAAGTTAGTGACTTTTATGCAATTTACCCTTAAATAAAATGACCCATTTTTGTTCTGCCATGTGCTAGCTTGTTTAATCAAAGGTAATCTTAATAAAAATGTAGTTTTCAGTTCTCCACAGCTAAATTATTAAAGCTGATGTGAAAATGAGTTTATATTTAATATTAAATCTGTCAAGCCAATTTTTTATCATATGATTTACTATTTTATCCACATACGAAATATATTGTCATATGGAAACCAACGAACCTAACTATCCCTTTTAGTTCTTTTTGAATCATTTAACTCGGCGCTCCAATATTGATCATACATAAATGTTCTGTTTTTTAGCATGATATAGCACCTAAAAAATATTTATCGAAAAATTGTATCTTGAAAAGTAATTATAGTAAACTATAATTTTGGTTGGTTTTATTATTTATATTAGAATTTCCAATTACTCTTTTTACTTTT
The DNA here is from genome assembly GCA_023525715.1 of Cichorium intybus. Lineage (NCBI taxonomy): Eukaryota > Viridiplantae > Streptophyta > Magnoliopsida > Asterales > Asteraceae > Cichorium > Cichorium intybus. Next base: position 71,297,394 of record CM042017.1, on the reverse strand, counting down.
ATCGTCAAACACCACCGCCATAATTTTCCGCCAAGGACTTCTTTTTCTAGCCGTCGTCTCTTTTTTCTCGCCGCCATCCTTATTTTCTCTGGTTACAAAACAAAGATGTAAATATAAAATTAAGAAAACCCCAAATTGAATCTGGAACAACAAAACCAAATTTATCTATAAATATGCAACAGCACAATTTTACATATACATCTAAAACAAAACAAAAAAAATTACATAATGGAACTACATATGTGGATTAACCTGAAAAGTTCTATCACAAGAATTAACAATTCATAAAACAAGGTAATAAGAATATTGCAGACATTCAGACTCCGATGAATGTTTTATTTACATGCTCGTAATCCGCACCATACCAAACAGTAAGCTCCTATGAGACTTCAGAACAGAATTAACATTAGGGAATATACAATACAACTTAACCGTGAGTGCAACACTAAGTTGGTAGGCTGCACAATTTGAACGATACGAAAGAGAGAAAAATAAGTAGTAATGGTTTACCTAAATAATTCGTTGGAAGATATAAAATGTAATATCTCAATGTGCAAAAGCCATAAAAAAGGGGTCCAACGTGTAAATGAACTCAAAATTTCTTAAACTTGTCATTATATTCACTAATAGAAAGATAGATATCATTGAATGATGTTTCCGGCAAAAACCCGTTGATTTGGTCGCTAATTATATTTAATTGAAGATTTAATCCTAATCTGTAATATATTTAGTGACGATCTATTATGTGTCAAATCCGTTGCTATTCTATAATCAAAATTCACAAAATGAAAAAAATATTCCCCAAAACCAAAACATAAATGTCAACTACCAAAATAGATATTCATATTCGACTAGCAAAATAAAGTGTCATTCGATTTCAAAGTATCGATGCCATATCACAAAAAAAAAAAAAAATCAAGTGTCAAAGTCTAATTCAAGTTCAATCTATCGAAACCAAATCACAAATATCAAGTGTAAAAGTGTGCTTAGGTGGGTGCATTATTCCTTGGGCGAGCTTTAGGATTTAGTTGTACATCTTGGCAATTTCTTGTTTTTGGCCTAGATTTCATTATGTACCACCATAAGCTCTTCCTTCCTCTACTCACAAATACGATCAACATTAACCTACATAGCAACAATAACCAAGATTACACCTAATTATATGGCATATCATATAAATCAGTTAATAGCAACGTACTGCTACAAACTTGTTGACTAAATTGAATTGTTTTATTGAATTTGACCATATTGAATCAAAAGATTACAAGAATTACTAGCCTTCGAGATGCTAGTTCCCTCCCGAAGCTTTCGCTCAACTAAAAACAAAAGATCCCCAAAATCACCCAATGACTAGCTATTAATATCTCAGACAAACTGACCTAAGATGGAAAAGACCTTATTGCCCCACCCCACTGACCCCTTTTAACATCTATAGTAATTTCAGTTAAAGACATGTACACTTTATTTTTTTCCTACACTTGATAAGTGAAGCACACTTAGAGGTACACCAATACCCCCGGAGAAGATCCACCTTGTCCTCAAGGTGCGAATCAGGAAACTTGGCAATCATTGAATCAAGATCCTCCCAAGATGCTCCGAAGTCTGCCATGTCTTTCCATTTTATCTACACATCTAATTTTCCCATAACCTCGGTTTGAGTTGGACGGATATCAATAGCATCCTCTAGCATGACCATTAATTCAATTGTTTCTTTTAATTGGGAAGGTTAACCCGGGATGACGAACAACTACCAATAGCTTTTTTGAGTTGAGAAATATGGAAAACAAGATGAATGGTTACAATATAAGGTAATTGAAGACGATAAGCAACTTGTCCCACCCGTTTCGCCACTGGATATGGCTCATAAAATCGGGCAACCATCTTTTGATTATTATTAACTACCAACGAACGACGTCTATAGGGACGAATCTTTAAGAAAACTAAATCCCCCACTTTCAACTCAATTATTTTCACGGGTAAGTTTGCAAATTGCTTCATCCTACATTGGGCTTTAATCAAATTGATTCAGGCTTCATCTAATATCTTATCACTAACCATTAAATCTTGATCTAGATGTTCTAGTTTTGTTGTTTTTGGTTTGTAACGAAGTAATGCCATGGTTATTGGCCATATAAGACCTAAAAAGGGGATGTTTTTAAGCTACTATGGTGGGACGTATTGTAGCACTATTCCGCCCAAGATATCCAATTGTGCCATTGCTTTGGTTTGCTTGAAACTAAGCATCAAAGATATTGTTTAAGACATTTATTGACTACTTTAGTTTTTCCTGTTCGTTTGATAATGGTAAGCAGTGCTATACTTTAAATGGGTCTCTTTTGAAATTCTCATTCAAAAGTTACTCAAGAAGATTCAATCTCTATATGATATAATTGATTCTAGAACCCCATGAAATTTGATTATTTCTTTAACAAATATACTTGCTACCGTTTGAGTCGTATACGGATGTTGGAGAAAAATAAAGTGTGCATACTTACTGAGATGATCCACCACGACCATTACAGAATTCATACCATTCGGCTTTGGAAGGCCATCTATGAAATCCACTATGAGTTCTTATCATACCTTAAGTGGGAAAGGAATTGGTTGCAAGAAAACAGCCACAAAATTTGATACACTCTTGTTACATTGACTTGTTTCACAAGTTTTAAGCATGTACAGAAATGTATGTCCGCATTCCCAGCAGAAATCCTGAAGCATTTTTTTGATATGTGCGGTCTTCTTTTGAATGACCCCCACTAGTCCCCTATGGAATGCTACAAAAATATCTTTAATCCATGTAGAATGCCTTGGTATGACATGATTCTTATACAACATATAATCTCTTTGTAATTCAAACCCTTCATGATCAACAGTGCCTTCCTGTAATTATTTTTAAATTTTTGCCACAAAAACCATCTGTCATAATTTATGTCTTTAATATGTTCGAGTCACACCATTGAGGACCACCCATCATAGTGTTTGGCGGAAGCACCAACAAACACAACTAAGCACTTTGACAAACGATCAATCAATCAACTATCTAGACTAGTGAGAAATACGAAGATAAAGCTGAGAATCACAAGTATATAAAGTGGTTCACTCGAAAATGAGTTGAGCTATGTCCACTGTGAGAACCGAGAGATTTACATTGTTAAACTTCAGTAATTTACAAGAGAGATTCTATGACTACGACTACACAATGTTCACTATCTGCACATTCGACATACCAATTGTTGTTAAACTTCAGTATTCCAGATGATGTAGACGCTCAGTTAGAAATTAGACCACAACTCTTAGGAATATTGCTTGGATTTAGGGGATATAAACAGGATGATCCATACAATCATTTGTATGAGTTCATAGCGATAGCAAATACCAATACCCCTAGGAACACGAATAAGAATATTTTTAGGTTAAGGTTGTCCCCGTTTACTTTGAAAGACAAGGCCAAGTATTGGTTCACGTCTCTTCAGTCCAATAGTATCACTACATGGGACCAGCTTTAAGCTAAATTCTTGCAAGAGTTCTACCCAACAAGTAAGACGACAGAGATTAGGAGAGCCATCCAGGATTTCCAACAAAATCCTGGAGAAGCATTTCACGAAACTTGGGATCGTCTGAAGGAGTTGATGAGGTCGTGCCCTCATCACGATATTCCAAAGTGGTAGTTGGTCAGGCATTTCTTTGAATGGGCAAGTGAGACAAATCAGGCAATGATCAACGCGTCGTCCAAAGAAACTATCATGATGATGGATCCTGATGAGGCTTGGCAATTTTTGGAGCAGTTTAGTAATGGGTCTAAGGCGAATTTCTCTACTAGGAAGACTGTAGGCACAGCTGCAGCAGTGGGAGCTTATGCAGATTTGAGGAAGGATGTCAATAAAGAAATTAACAAGCTCAACAAGAAGCTTGATAGACTGATGTCTACTCAACAGAACGGACCTCAGACTCAACAACAAGGAGGCCAAGAAGGGCAGAGAACTCAGGAGGCAAATCAGGTTTATGGTCAGGGTCAAGGTCAATACAATAACGGACGACCTTACAGACCATACAACCAAGGCCCACAAAATTTCAACAACCAAAGGCAGAACAATTATCTGGGCCAGTCATCTAATCAGCCCAGGCAGTATCAACCAGCAAACAATAATGGCAATGCAAGTGGGAGCGGTAACAACAACAACAATAACAACAGGGGGACGAATAATTCCAACAACAACAACCATGCCCTAGGATCTCAGAAGGATTGGACTGCAAAGATGTACGAAATGTTCAACACTATGCAGCAGCAATCTCAGGCTAATGCCAAAGCCATCGCCAACATGGAGAGACAGATCGCTCAGACGGCTGAGGATCAAAGGAAGAGAGATAATGGTAAGTTTCCTAGTACCACGGAAATCAACCCGAACCATACTCGACTAGCTGGAAAGGAGCATGTCAATGTCGTTGAGGCTGAATGGAGGAAGGTGACCGTAGAAGATTTGCTAGGTTATGAAAGTGAAATTGAGGATCAGAGCAAAGAGAATGAAGCCAAGGTTGAAAGTGAAAGAAAGGAAGAGGATATTAAAGAAAAAGATGAAGTTGAAGAAGAAATTAAGGTTGAGAAGGAACCTCAACTAAAGGAGGAAAAAGAGGATCAGCCAATGGTGGCTGGAATTAAACAGAGGAAAAAGGATAAAAAGGAAAAAAAAAAAGGCAAAAGGTGCCAACTAAGTCAACTAAGCCATCAATGAACCAACCTCTGTGGGATGAGTTAAAGAACGCTCCTGAGGATACAATAATTCTTCAGGAGATGTGTGAGAAAAATAAAAAGGGCAAAACTCCCACACCTGATACTGTGAGGTTGACAATTAAAGCTAGTGAGGCATTGTTGGGCACACTGCCCAAGAAGGAAAGAGATCCTGGATCGCCATTGATTACTGCCACGGTGGGAGATGTGGTCATTAGGAATACCTTGCTGGATTTGGGAGCAAGTGTTAACGTATTTCCAGGATATCTGTACGACAAATACAAGAATGAGGAGTTGGAGCCGGCAAAAGCAGTATTACAATTAGCCGATCAGTCAACTAAAGTCTCACGGGGTAAGTTAACGAATATATAGTGAAAGTTGTTGATTTCTTCTACCCTGTGGATTTCTTAGTCATGGAATACGAATGTTTGGAGGACGCGCCCGCGCTAATCCTGGGACGTCCATTTTTTGCCACAGCCGGTGCCATTATCGGTTGCAAGACTGGAGATTTGGATATCTCCTTTGGGACAAGGAAACGAAGGTTAAATATGTTTGGGAGTCCCATATCTCTACCACAAGGGTATGATGATAACTATTGGAGCAGCAATCCGCTGATGGAACCAGGGACCAAAGACAAAGGAAAGATATGGACCCGAACAGGAGAAGGCGGAAAAGAAGAGATCTTGAAGGAAACAAAAGAGCATCTGCTATCAACTATTGACAAGGTGCAGCTGCTTGACATGATGGAAATGATGGAATTAAAGCATCAACAATACGAAAAGGATGCACGACTACGGGAAGCAAAGGCCTTCCAGCTTTTGGACGCACAGCAGCAATGGATTAGCCAAGTCAGTGATCGAATGACGAAACTCACTTCATTACTGGCAACGATGGTTCACAATTTCGCACCAGACTATAAGATGATGCCACAAGAGGATCGAGAAAAGTAGGAGTAGGAATAATCCGTCTGGCTGAAGACGTTAAACTTAGCGCTTTATGGGAGGCAACCCATCTTCATAGGTTAGGTACTGTATTTCTTAGGAGTAATTAGGAAGATTCTATCATCATCGTTGCAGGTGTTATTGGTTCGAGGCAAGTGTGGGTTCATTATGAAGGAAATTTGAAAAACTGTACACCACGCCGCAGTTTGGTGTTCTACGCACCGCGGGATCGCAGACCAACCCGATGCGCAGGGGTTGATTTGGGGACACGCGCACCGCGGTTTGCTCTTACCCGCGCCGCGGGAATCGATCGGTCAAATTCTTCCTTTATAAGGTACGTCGCATTCACTATTCACACACACATCACCCACGCCTTTCCTCAGAGCTCCGATCAACCGAAGTTTTTCTCACGTTTTTCTCGTCCATTTTATTCCTACTATTGAGTTATGTCATTCTAACTAGTTTTTACTTATTAGAACAAGCGATTAGGCCGTAAAATTGGTTGATTTCTTCAAAAACTGAAAAAAACTTAGAAATCGGCAATGCTGGCTCGTTGGGTGTTTTGTTTGCCAAATTATCACCCTAGAGGGGCTAGTCGGTGCTTAGGCTACCTTGTAGTATGTTTGGATTGATTTAACAAGTGAAAATCAGTGGGATTGGGGTTGGATTTTGAAACAACCGCTCGCCGCGCCACGCTCTGGTTCTTGAGCCGCGCCGCAGTTCGGTGGGGAGGATAAGGACTTATTTTGCAAAAAAAAATTGTTTTGTGTGGTTTTGGTGTGCAGATGGCTTTCAGGCACGATCATCCTTTTCTCCAGTTCCCTGACGAGCTGGAGAGTTCTGCCGAGTACATTCAGAGGAAGGCTGCACTGATTAGTCGCCGGGTTCTCGAGGCGACGATTATAGACCGGGATATTTTCAGGACGGCCGGACTCTGGGCCGAGATCGAGCTCTTTCTTCATCACACTTGGTCTCGTGGGGCCAATACCTTTACATGTCGTGGTTGGGACAGGCTTATGGTCAACGAGGACGATATCGTCTATACCGAGCTTCTCTTGGAGTTTCTCTCCACGGTCCCCTGGGAGTGCAGTCTTTGGGAATTTGGGAGGCGCACGGGTATATACACGGAGTTTTACGCCATTTCTCCAGGCGTGTGTTCAGGGGCAGCCCGCACGGGATGCCAATGCTATCATTTGGGCCATGTTGTCCAACGTTTTCTTTGAGGCGGGGTCGGCCAGGGAGAGCCAGCTCCGCAACCCGCTTCACCGGCTCATGCACCGCATCGTCACCACCTCTATCATGCAGAGGGAGGGGGCAAGAAGGTGTCCGGTGAGGACATGACGTATATGTGGGTGCTCCTTGACACCACCAGGTTCCTCAACCTACCGTATGCCTTGGCGATTTTTCTATCCACCCGGGCAGTGGGTGCGTCAGCCAGCAGTCCTTTGGCTGGCGGGCATTACATTACCCGCCTGGCCCGATCATATAGGTTGCTCACTGCTGCGACCATGGCCTCCCCGACGGTGATTCCTCCAGTTCGCACATCGGCGCGGGCACTGGAGAATATGCACCTGATCTAGCAACCACGGCCAGGGCATTTTGTGAGGGAGATGACAGAGGCACCGAGGGCGCCACGACCAGCCCACGAGGAGGGACCTATTGGATTAGGTGTCTAACCCATGACTTTATATTTATATTTATCTTGTTAATTGAAGCAAAGTCCATTTGGGTTGCCCTCATAGCTGGAGGTTAGGATAGAGTTCAGTAGAGTAAAAGGTTGATTTATTAATTGTTTAATAAATCAATAGAATTAATTAAATGGTTTATTAATATATTTAAGTGTTAATATATTAATTAGAAACTATAATAATTAATTGAGATTTAATCTAGAATTAATTGGATTTAATTCAATGATTAAATTAATTAATTAAAAGTGCAGGGACTGGTTTGTATTTATTTAATAGTTGAATAAATAACTGGCCAGTGGATAGGGGCCAAAAGTGGCGCCACCAGGGAAGGATTCTCCATGGTTGGCGAAACCCTATTAGGGTTTAGAAAAGGCTTGGTCCATTTAGTCAGCAGGCTTGCCCATTTGGAGGCTCCTTAGGGTTTCAGCTGTAACCCTTGGAGGCTATAAAAGGAGGCACCTGGCCACCCTAAAACCTGCGCCATTTTCACCAAGAAAACTCTGTTGGATTGTCTTCTCCATTGCTTTGGGTGTGACTTGTATTTGAGGCAGGATTCTTTTGCTGCTAGCTTCAAGGATCATAAGATCAAAAGGTTGGTTTTCTCAGTTTTGATCTATAGAAACAATTGTTTCCATTAGGTTTTAGTTTATTATCTTCATAGAAGAAAACATAGATCATTTCTAGGGTTGCATGTGAACCATAAGATTTATTTGTTCATTGTTTGCTAGAAAACCCTTCAGTGGTATCAGAGCTTAGGCTTGTTTTCTTATGTTTGATATAAACTGCATGGATTATTTTGCCTTGAGTGTTTTTTGCGAAAAACACCTCTTGGAGAGAGGCCAAAATCGTTGCTAAGGCTAGGGTTTCCTAACCCTAGCCGCCACCCCCCTTGGATCCCCTTTATTTGCTTGCCTTTTAAGTTGGTTGTTATTTTTAGTAACTGTATCTTCAAGATAACTGGAACCCTTAAACCATAGCTAGCAAATTTCGAACCTTAGGGACCAAGATATAAAAATTAATTTGATTAATTTCATAAAAACTATCTTAGATTTAATTAGTTTAATTAATTGTTAATTAAAGGATCAATTAAATCGGTTTAAAGAATTAATTTAAATTTTCAAAAATAGATTAAAATTTGCAAAAATTAAGAATAAATTAATTCTAAAATATTTTAATAAGATTAAAATATATTTTATATATTTATGATTAAAAGTTAATACTTATATATAAGATTAAATGGTTAGTCTTACCGCTAGTAGGCCTCATTCATAAAACTATCCTATAAAGAGGGTATAAGGCGACTGCCTATAAAATGGCAGTCTAATGGGCATCTACTGAAGGGTTTCTATCCAATCAATGAACACAAAATTACCTAAGGTTCACATGCAACCCTAATATTGATCTATGTTTTTTTCTATGAAGATTAGAACTAAAAACCTAAAGGATACAATTCAATTCTAAATAAGAATTA